>JAAAKG020019528.1:3421-20392 GCA_010014905.2 Druon quercuslanigerum
TCCGCCCCCCGGGGATATTGGGGCCGGCGAACGGAAATTCATTTCTTGTTGGGCCCAATGTGACCCATCCCCCCCCCCCCCCCCCCCCAAGTCATGGGTGTAGAGTGATCGTGCCCGTAGTACTTTAGCACCTGGAGGTTACGAAGGTATTTTAACGGCCTCTCGGGGACACCAGACGTCAAGAAGTGAAGCGTCTCAGATGAACCCACTTTCTCAGGTCACTCACAGATAGAGTTCGAGTTGGAATCCATTGTACCCATTTCTGGCCCTAAATGGGCCAGAAATCCAAGAAGAACGGACTGGGTTCAGTTTTCCACTGAACTAAGAAGTGCACTCTCAGAGGAGCCCAGGTCAATTAGAGATGCCAACACGCTGGAGATGGCGGCCGAGACTTTTAAGATAGTCATAAAATCTACTTATGAAAGTAGCTGTCGACCTTCAAGAAACCGAATAGCTGGGGAGACAAACTGGTGGAATGGGAAACTCGAACAGCTTCGCAGGGAAACCAGAGAGAGGTTCAGACGTGCCAGTACTAGCAAGACGGGGGACCTGTAGACCTCATTAAGGACAATGAGAGATGAATACAGGAGTGCAATACGTATGGCAAGGCATGAAAGCTGGACCAACTTTTGCACCGATACCGAGAAAGGAGCAGAGGCAAATAGACTGGATAAGCTGCTTTCTCGAAATCCTGACGATATTCTCGGCGCTCTGAAATTTCCCGGCGGGGGATGCTCAGAGTCGGGCGTAGACACCTTGGCTCATCTAATCAAGGCACATTTTACGGGCTTTACAAAGTTAGGAGAAAAGGGAAGTACAGCTCTGAGGCAATTAAAGTCGCTTGCGGCCCAACTGGGCCTGAATCGGCGGCTAGCTAACGAGATTGTTACCCCTGCCAGGCTCAGGTGGGCCCTGAAGTCCTTCAGTCCTTACAAATCTCCCGGTCTGGAAGGTATATATCCAGTCTTCTTAAAGAAGGCTGGTGGAATCGTCATAGGACCGATTGTGAGATTTCCTAGGGCTAGTATGACTTTGGGTTCTGTTCCCGCAACATGCAGGGGTGCCAGAGTAGTTGTAATTCTGAAAGCAGGCAGGATTGGGTATACTTCACCAAACTATATTCTTCGCATTAGCCTCACATCTTTCCTAATAAAAATTGTAGAAAGACTTGTGGGCAGATATATCCGTGATAAGGTTTTGTCAAGCACAGCAGTTAACCTAATCGAAGGACAACTAAAGCTGACAGGCCCTGCGATTGAAATCTTTATGGACATTGAAGGAGCCTTTAACTACACCTCGGAAGAGGCAGTTATAGAATGGACCTGCCACATGTTGGCTAATAGGATTCTAACTACAGCTAAGAGTAATACCACTTTATGTGGAACCGTTGACTCTGGATGTCCGCAAGGAGGTGTTTTATCACCCCTGCTGTGGTGCTTGGTTGTAGATAAACTCCTTCATCTGCTCATGAGTCATTGTTATCGTTATAGGCTATGCGGACGATATATTGGTTATCGTGCGAGGTCAGCATCTGGATGCGCTCTTCGGAGTAATGCAGCAAGCACTAAGAATAGTAGATTCTTGGTTCAAGAAGACTGGACTATCAGTCAATCCGAGCAAGACGGGCGCAGTGGTATTCACCAGAAGGTATAAGTGGAAAATCACCAGTACACTGAAACTGGTAGGACTACAACTGAAAATCGAAGGACAAGCCAAATATTTAGGAGTTATCCTAGATAAGAAGCTGTCATGGAGCGAGCACCTGAAAAACAAGCGCAAGAAGGTAGTAGCGACTCTCTGGCTCTGTAGGAGAGGCACAGGGAAAAGCGGGTGGTCTGGTGGAGCAGGGTGCAAATACTAATCGATATTGCGAGGAAGCCGATACTGAGCATTTTCAGGGACAAACTGTCCACTCGTCGCTATTTCTTCTATCTACAAGAGTGGAATGGCTTAACGGTGAGGTACTCCTGCTCAGTAATGGAAACAACTGTTTCACAGATGGCTCCAGGAACAGTGAGAATGCAGGAGCAAGTGTATATCGTAGAAGGAATGGAATGGGTTTTACAATTGCGATTGGGTCCTATTCCATAGTCCTACAATCTGAGATTATGGCCATACTCCAGTGCGCCTATAAGGCAGAGGAGCGAAAGGTCTTAAGCTCAGTCTTAAGACATTTCTGAATAAATTTTAAGAATAAATAAAGAAATGCGAAACGTCGAAATCTCAAAAAAAACAATATTTAATTATGAAAGACAAAACACATTATTGTAAAATCTTTCAATTTATATTATTTAAAAATACTCAAAAAAGAATCATTTAAAATTGATTACCTTGATACCTTTCTAATTATTTAATAAAAATTTTAATTTCATTTCCAAATCATTAAAACTCTACATTTGGTTTTTTATATTTTTGGTAGCATTTCAAATTTAAAATTATTTAAATTTTTACCAAAATTTTTGAGAAACCTTTTAAATTAGATAAATTACTTTAAATGTTTATTCTATTTTTAAAAATTAAGAATTATTTGAAATTTTCTCAGGAATCTTAAAACACTTTTCATTCTGTAGAAACCTGTTAAAATTCGTAAAAAGCTTTTTTTATAAAAATCTTCAAAAATCTATCTGAATATATCTTTTAAAATAACTCACAGTTTTCAATAATGCTCAAAAGCTTTTAAAAATAAATTTTATCATGAAATAAAATTAATTGCTCGAAAAATTTGGTTTATTCTGATTTTAAAGACTGAAAAAAATTTAAAAGGACAAAATAAAAACAGCTACAAAAAGTCAAATTCACAAAATATTTAACATGCAAGTAAGAAAGTTTTCAACAGCAACTTACGCGAAATTTCGCGACTCTGACTTTTTAATACATGGCATGGAATTTTTAGGTACTATTATAAAGTACTCCGAGATTGGGCAATCCCTGATTAAGGGACAGTTAGCCTTGTCTTTTTGAGTCATATCCAGAACTGCGCCCGTGTTTATGTTTATTTTCACCCGTTTTTCGAACTCATATCCTAATTCAACATCAATGCGTAATTTATAAATTCCACGAAGTATTGTATTGTTTCTATCTAATAATGCTACGACCTCACCATTCGATGTTACTAATACCAGTCTTTCGTCAGTTGGAATCGGAACAACACTTTTATTATTTTGACGCAACAAATGAATTTGTTTATCGCTGGGAAAAGTGTATCTTTGAATTCCGAATTGCGCTTTTCGATTCTTTTTTAAAATAAACTGAACAAATCTAAGTTCATCAAGACTATATCCGAATACGCGTAAAATAGGACGAGGGGTAGAAGGAGACCTGGACCTCACATGAAGAAACGGCTGGGCAGGTGGAGACCTGGATCTGGCACGAAGAATTGGCTCGGCAGGAGGAGACCGGGATCTGACACGAAGAATTGGCTCGGCAGGAGGAGAAGACTGGACTGACGCAACAGGCCTGGCAGGAAGAAATATTATTTAAATAGGTTTAGATACCCTATTATTAGAATATATATAATAGATATATTAATATAGTAAAATTAATTAGTTAAATAAATAAAAAATAAAAGAGACCTTTCAGGAGAATGAGATGGATTGCAACGAGAAGAGCTAGGAGAACAGTCAGACTGTGAACTCAACTCTGTAACAAGAAACCGAAGATTAAATATTCCTTGTGCATTCTCTTCAGGCATATTTATTTGTTTCAACATATTTTTTTTACGGATAGAGCGATAACTTAAGCTTATTTTTTCAATGGAAATTACTGTATTATATTTAAGAAGGTAAAGAGGTATTGTTACATTCTTTCCCCAGGGTTGACACAAAATCTCAATTTCGAAGTTCCTTGACGTTCACTGACCAATTTTTTATTTTCCCTGTCCCTTATATACTTTTGTTTATATTAAAACAATATTGCATTAATTTTTAAAGAAGAAGATTACCTTTTAGCTAAAAATAGGAATTTTTATCAAAATACATGAATTTTTAAGAAAATTCTTAAATTTCTAACTAAACAAACGAATTTTCAGATTAATTGACAAATCATCAACATCTTCAACAAAGATATACATTTTTAAACGAACAATTAAAGAAAAATGTTCTAATAAGAAATATGATTCTTAAATAAAATTTATAAATGTTTAACTAAAAAATATAAATTTTTGAGCATATTTGGAATAGTTAAATATTCAAGTTAAAATATTGACTTTTCACTGAAGACAAGTTTTTGACTAAGGCAAAGAAATTATTCAACCAAACAGCATATATATTTAAATTTTTACCTTAAAAAATTTTATAAATGAAATAAATTTTCAACCAGAAAGTGTGATTGTTTACCAAGTATATTAATATTCCTCCACAAAGGACGAATTTTCAAAATTTTTTAACCAAATAGTTAAATTTGCGAAAAAATGAATTTTTTAATTAAAGATGGAATAGTTATATTTTTTAAAAGAAAAGGTTAATTCGTCTCTAAGGTGATTAATATTAGACACTAAGAGAGAAATTTTTAACAAAATACATGCTTATATAAATAAATAGCTGAATGTTCAACAACAACAAAAATAATTTTTAACTCTACAGGAAATATTTAATCAACAATATTAATTTTATTCCAGAGAACGAACAATTTTGATAAAACATGAGTTTTTAACTAAACTGTTAAATAATTAACAATAGAATTTAATTCTTAAACTGGAATGGATATATCTTTAATTTAAAAATTGAATTTTTACTTTAGAAACGAGTTTTGAAAAAAATCGTGTAATTTGCTACCAAAGAAATGAATTCCTAAATTAAAAGATTAATTTTGTGCCAAAATGTTTAATAATAAATTAGTGACAAAAGATCAATTTTAAACAAAATGCGTGATTTTTGAATTAAATAGGTGAATGTTTAATTAAAAAGGAGCATTTTTCAACCAGGCATGTGAATATTTAAATTTTAACTTTAAAAATTGATTCAAAAAAATAAATTTACAAGAAAACAAATTAATGTTTAAATAACACAATGATCTTATGGTCCCAAATTTGCGGATTAGGCCCAATTCACTATGCATGCTACCTATCAGTTGGGACCGTTCCGTATGGTACAAATTCCTCCACAATGGGAACACTTGTTGACTTTCATTTTTTTTTAAACATAAAATTCTGCCCCTCCCGGATAGATTTAGTTTAAATGTTTACTCATTTTATAGAAACTCAAATAAAGTTTAAAAAAGAAACTGTGATACTTACATTACATTAAAACTGTTTGGTAGAAAAATTAACTTTTATATAAAAAACCTGCTGTTCTCATTTGGTACTTTTTTTTCAATAGCAATTTAATTATTGTATTTTTGATTAGAAGATAACTTTTTTAGACTAAAAATTTACCTTTTTTTTAGAAAATTACCTTTTCAGTCAAAAATTCTTCCTCTTGGGAGAAAATTAAACTAGTTAGTTCGAAATTTATGCATTTATTTTTAAAGGTTGCAAAAGATCCTGATCTCAATATTAAGGTATTTTTAGAGGACTTAGGGAAATAAATTAAATATAATTACTAGGGATTATTTCTAACAATTACACTACTTCAAGGGGTCATTAAGGTATTTTAGGAAATTTTATTAGATTTAAAAAATATTATTGAATCTCCTTGGATTAAGAAGATTTTTGGACCGGTTTTTTTATAGAACTGTACCGAATAAGATTAATTATATTTATATTTAAGTTTTTTTTTTTTTTGAGAGCCTCGGTGGCTCAGTGGTTAGACGCTCGGACTTCACCTCAGAGGTACGGGGTTCAATCCCTGAGCCGGTACCTCTGGAAATTTTTCTATGTACCTTTACCGAGGTTCTGGTGGTGCGGAACCCACCTTAAGCTGTAGGTCCCCCTCCCACCACCAAAAAAGGGTGTGGGAGGTGTGTTAAGGAATAGAGGAAGAGGGTGAATGAAAAATGTAAACCCTTAGGGGACACATTAGAAGCTTTCCACTAACTATTTAAGGTTTTTAAACAATTTTCACATAATTTAACTGATTTTATGAATATTTAATTACATATTTGAGGTTTTAAGAGTTTCTAAAGAATTTCATAATATCCTAAACATTTCAAGAAAACTCCAGGAATTTTTTAGGGTTTTCAAATATATCAAGGCATATTAAAACTTTTCAAAGATTTCACATCATTTAATTTTTTTAAAAGGCAAAATGTAGTTAAATGCAACAAATAGTTTAATTGTCAACTAAAACAGATTGATTTAAAATCGAACCGCTCCATTTGTAGGGAAAAAATACAATTTCTACCAAAAGAAACGAATTTTTAAACATCTTCTAAAATACTCTAATCATCCCGAAAATAAAGAAAATTTCCTAAATGTTAAACAATTTATTTATTAATATAAACGATCATTAAAAATGACCCAGAAATCTATAAATAAAAATCATTTTATTGATACTAAATGAAGCTGTTGTGAATAGTCATTTTTTTGAAATCGGTTAAAACATTAATAACAGAATTGTTGTCTTTATTATGAATGAATGATTTACAAATTAAATATTCTTACTAATTTTTTAACCAAGAAGATTAATTTCCTACCAAGAAATTTAAATATTTAAAAAAGTATTTAAATTGTTTATCAAGCCAATTAATTTTTAACCAAAATAATTTATTCTCAACGAAGAAGATTATTTTGGTACCGAAAACTATGAATTTTGAACAAAATACAAGAGCTTTTAAATAAAAAAGATGAATTTTCAACCAAAAAGATTAATTTTTTACTAAGGAGATTCAAACCAAGAATAGTCATTTCCTACCGAAAATGATCAATTCTTTTCTAAACAAAAGTTAATTTTAAATTTAATTAATTTAATTAGAAAATAATTAATTAAGTTAATTTTTAATTTCATCTAAAAAAGATTTTCGATATAAAATGGAATAGATATAGTTTCAATTACAAAAGTTAACTTTTAACCTCAGAAACGAACTTTCAACAAAACACTTGAATTTGCAAAAAAATTAATACAAAAAGGTTAACTTTTTGTTAACATGATAGCTACAAAATCACAAAAGAAAAACTTAAAAGAAAAAACTTGCTTTTTAAATTAAATAGCTGAATGTTTAACTAAAAAAGAAGATTTTTCATCCGAACAGTAAATATTTAAATTTTCAATGTGAGAAATTGGTTTAAAAAAACGAATTTTTAACATAATATATAAATATTCAAATAACAAAGATTAATTTTCAACATAATTGTTTGCTTGGCCCAATTCATTTTACATGCTCTGCCTTACAGTTGGAAGCGTTTCCTATAGTAAGAATTCCGTATCAATAAGAATACTTGTGGAATTAAATTTTTCTAAACACAAAAATTCTGGACTCCCCTGAACTTCAAAAGATAAAAGCGATTGGGACATAATGTAAATTGAATCGCAATAATTTCGATGCGCGTATATCGTATAAAATATACTTAAAATTATAGACATATTATAATTTATGGATTATATTTACCAATAGAATTAAGGAAGACAATCAAGGACGAGACGAGAATATAGGCAATGATCATTTTTCTAATTAGACAAAAAACAGATTTATTGAAATAAATGTAGAATTTGGTTGAAAACGTGGCTAAGGAATGTTCTAGTGCTGTATTAGATTTTCTTAACTCGTTATCTCTTATATTCTTGGCGTTGAGGTTGTCCTTCACAGATACTTTTATTTCGATTGAGTTGTTCAAACATTAAATCATTTGTTTCAACTGATTTTACAATTTACATAATCTTTTACGTTTAATAAAAATTTGTCGTTTAGAAATATTTTCTAATTAAACTTAAACTGCGTCCCTTCTCTCTCGCTTTCAACTATGAGAAAGTATAAATGGCGGATCCAAAAATTGTTTCGGAATCTTTGCCCTGCTCCCTAATGATTTGAAAAAAAATTGAATTCCACTTTGAGGATTTTGAAATGCAAAGTGAATTATCTTTACATTCTTATCATTTATGATTTAGAAAGTATTAGAATTGTCAAAAATTTGACGCAATAGTTTACCAAAGGATCTCCATGTTTCGAGAACCCCTGAACGAATCAAATCGATCTTTGGCACACTTTTTTTAGCTCCTAAAAGAAAGGACGAGTTTGTTAACCAGCCATTTTTGATAAAAATTCAAAAGGTTAGAATATTTCTAAATTTTTGGGATCAGATAAGCCAAAAGTTAAGCCGAAAAACGCACGGTCGGAAAAAAACTTATGGGAAGAAAAGCATTGCTTTTGAAAGCGCTACTATATTGTCATAGTAGCTTTTTCGATTTTCTTGGAAATTCGAAAATTTAAATTTTTATTGCACAAAAAATAATGAAGTCAAAACTTTCATTTTGTAGTCAAAATATGCAGGATACGAAAAAAGATTAAATAACAAAAATTGTGATCCCAAAAAAGATCTATAAATTCGTTGAGGATCACTTCTTTATAGGACGCGTACTTTTGGTTTTATTCGTGAAAAATAACATTGGAAATAAAAAAAATTAAAATTAAAATTAATGGAAAATCGACCACAATCACAAAACAGGATCACAAATGTGCGTTAAAAATCAAGCGCGCAGCGCGAGTTTCACAAAAAATGTGTATTTTAAAGCCTACAGAGCTTTGAGAAACTTAATCTTTACATTCCCTCTACTGACACTCTTCTTGTTAACTATTTTCCGCCATACTTTTCTGTCCTGGCATACTTCTCTAGCTTCTTTAACGTCCATGTATTTTTTCATGCAGGCTCTCTCGTCGGTCTTTTGAAAATTCTACGAAATTCATTCAAGTAATAGAAATAAAATTTAAAAATCCGTTAAAACGTGTTAGAACCCCCACAGCCCTGATAATTCTTTCAGACTTTAAAAGTGTATTCTATATTACTATAATTTGATTAAATTTAAAAAGTTTTAAAAATTTTATTAAATTTAAATTTAAGAAAATTGTATGCGTTTTTTAGCTAAAAAATTCTTCTAAAAAATTGTAATAAAAGCAGCCCCTCTCACCCGGGGGGCTGTTGAATATTCTAGATTAACACCATGCAATTTTAATTTTCGCCGTCAAAACTTCAATAACTTAATTTATAAAAAACAATTTTCTATAAATTTCCGGAAATTTCGGAATTTTTTTTTGTCTTTTATGCTGATTTCATAAGAAAATATGTTAATTTACCATAAATTAGCCAAAATTCAATTTTAAGCGGTTCTATACATTTCTGGAAATTAATTACATTTTTTTGGTAATTCATGGTATTATTAAAGATAATTTAGCAAACTTCATTCAAAAATTACGAAAAGTGAATCAATCAAATTCCCCAGTCATCCATCCATCCATCCATCTGCTTTTCATTGTCTCCAGAATATTTTTCTCTAGGATGCACTAAACAGATATATTTGATGAACCACGAATTTTAGGCACCATTTTTCAAAATGCTTGCACGGATTAAGGGTGGGGGAGGGGCGTTTGAAAACTCAGTATGTTTTTTAGGATATCGAAAAGTACTGTATCACAAACTTTCATACCTTCTCAATTTTTTCAGGCAAAAGTACAGGGAAACATTTAATTTATTTATTCAAACAACAAGGAGTATTTAATTACAAATTAGTCTACATCTAACCTTAATCTAAACTTACCTTAACTTATTCTAAATTTAGTATATTATTTAATTTTCGAGAAATTTCCATGATTTCTAGAGATTTCAAGTTAACTAAAAGATTTCAAAGAGATTGAAAAGTGATTAAAAGATTTCAACAGATGTTATATTTCCGTCTCTTCCCTAGGGGCTGTAAAACCTTTTAAATGGTGGGGAGGCTTAAGTGTGAGGGATATAGGGGTCAAAAGGACCTCGGCTTGCATGTGTTTGGATATGGATGTCAGGATCCCTAGGATGTTAGGCTCTCCAGGGCCTTCTGGATCCCTGGGTCGAGGTCCCTGGCGGACTGAATTCAGTTCTTTAAATCGGCACGGGAATGACTTTCGGCCCGCATAGCGACCAAGAAACAGCCCTCCGTTAGTATGGTTGTCTGCGAACGGATAATCATTAGGTGTTCCGCTCCATGTGACCCCCCCCCAAGCCATGGGTGTAGAGTGATCGTGCCCGTGGCACTTTGGCACCTGGGGGTCACGAAGGTGTTTTAACGGCCTCTCGGGGACACCGGACGACCTCCACGAGTAATTAGTCTTACCCCTGCATGCGGGGCTCTACAGGAGCGGACCTTTTCTTTCCCTAGCTGCTTGTGGGAACAATAATGGATCACACTAAATCTTTTAAAGAAGAAGAAGGAGAAAGGGAGGTGGCGGAGAGAGGCCGGTCCGGACGGGTCTCTAACATAACCCTTTCCTCCCAATGTGTCTCTTTGGCAAGCCAAACCTAGGCGGCAGCTGTGCCCCCAGTTCTTCCAAGAGCTGAGGGATTGACGGTCCCTCTGAGGGAAGCTATGGAAACGGCAGCGGCCAATCAGTCTCCAAATAAAAAATTCTCAGAAAAGCAGACTGAAGAGGCAAGTGCAGCGCGCTAGTATAGCAGCTGCTGCATCTGGCACACCGGCAATTACAGTGTAGATGACCAGCACTGAGGCTCAGAAGCGGGAAAGGGGCTCGGATGGAACCCCAACTGGGGGGGGGGGGTGCTTAGCCTGTAAAGATGCACAAAGAGGCCTAACAACCGATGAACAGGGAGTCATCGGGGGTTGTCCTGACGGCCGCTCAGAGCGATGACCCCCTGACCGTAGTGGTGACGGATACAATCTACCCAAACTCGTTGCTCACCACAGTGCAGTTTTCAGGGACCTTCTTCAAGACCTTGTTCTGTAGCGGAGGGGTCTTTGTATTTGTGGCAGCTAACCCAGTGGCTAAAGCTTGACTGCACAAAGTTGTGGTCGAGACAAAGCTTTGGGAAGGTGCAGCTCTTAAGGTGGGTGGAGTTGAGTTGCTTTAAAAGATGATGAAAGCTACAGAGTGGTTCCTGGGGAAACTATAGGACCCGTCTGTGAAGCTCCGTCGGTTGGAGGGAGTCAAGCCCTCACTGAAGACATAGTCCTGACGAATTGTCAGGCATTATAGGCATGATAGGAAGAGGACACAGTGTCGTCTCAGGCGAGGGCTCTTGAGGTCCTCAATTGCAGGCCCTTCTTCCACTTTGGGCAGGTCAACTTTAGAGTTGTCAGCCAGATGCAGGATAAGCCTGTCGTCGTACAGGGAGATCGGGGGCAGATCTAAATAATTGCCTCCGATCTAACTATTTAACAAATTAACTTACACCACAGCAAAGGCGCCTCTGCAGTTTTGCAGAGGAGCATGGCTGCGAGGCACACAGGCATGTGATCTAAAAGGAATAGGGAGGCTAGTCATGGGATCAGCTTACTTTACATATGACAGCATTACCAATCCATCAGTGGTGGTACGTATACTGGTGGAATACTGCAAGGTAAGGGATTTTCCTCTTCTGGTAGAATACCTAATTGCTACTGATTTAGATATTCTTAATATGGAAAACACCCCGACGTTTCGTAACTCGGTCAGGAAGGAAGTCATTGAAATCACTCTCTGTACCGGTAATTTCACAGATAATATCAAGAAGTGGAGAGTCTCAGATGAACCCACTCTCGCAGATCACTTACAGATAGAGTTTGAATTGGAATCCATTGTGCCCGTTTCTGGCCCTACATGGGCCAAAAATCCAAGAAGAACGGACTGGGTTCACTTTTTCTGAATCTTACTGAATTTCCTGAATTTTACTGAATCTGAGCCAGTTGTAGGCCCTTTGGAGAAAGCTATAAAGTCATGCTTCAAAATTAGAAGGGGACGCAACGGGTTTACCCAGGCGTCAGGAGCTGTAACGCTTTCAACCTAGAAGATTAATAATAATAATATAAATCCGTCAATTATTTCCAAGGATTTACGAGGTTTTAAAGGATTGCGGAAGGTCTTAAGCTCAGTCTCAAGGCATTTCTGAATAAATTGTAAGAATAAATTAAATAAGACTGCAAGGGATTACTCCTAATAATTCAAAAGATTTGAAACGTCAAAATCTTTATAAATCTATATTTTATTATGAAAGGCAGAACACATTATTGTAAAATCTTAAAATTTATATTATTTAAAAATACTTAAAAAAAGAATCATTTAAAATTTTATATTTTTGATATTATTTCAAATTTCAAATTATTAAAATTTGTGTCAAAATTTTGAAAAACCTTTAAAATTAGATAAGTTTCTTTAAATGTTTATTCCGTTTTTCAAAATCCCTAGAAACCTTTTAAAATACGTAAAAGGTTTTTTCTATCAAAATCTTCAAAAATCGATCTAAATATATGTTTTGAAATAACTCAAAGCTTTCCTCAAATTTGATTAAATCCTCCAAAATTAAAATTTTGTTCTGAAACTCCTTCAATTTTTTGAAATACTTTGATATCTTTAAACCTTTAAAATGATATTTTTAAATAAAACCTAAATAATTAAAAACATGTGCAGAAATCTTATTCATTGTACCGGCAATTTTTTTGTAATCGGTACCAAAAACTTTTTGCTATTGTATTTCTTCCTAAATTAGGATATTCCAAGTTTTTGTCTATAATTTCACCTTTTCAAAAAATCTTCACCTTTTCTTTAAAACTGTTAAAAAGTGGAGAAAGTGTATGCAGCATATGTGAAAGAAAGCTTTTGTGTTTGCGGTAGCAAAGAATGAAAAACATATGTATTTTTCAATATTAAAAAAATATTTGCGATTAAAATGTCCTCTTTTATCAATAATGCTTAAAAGCTTTTAAAAATAAATTTTATAATGAAATAAAATTATTTGCTCACAAAATTTAATTTACTAAATATTGATGGTGCATGACAATCATAAACTTTATTAAAAGATGAATGCATTGGCTCTAATATAGTGAAAGGGCTATAAATAGCCATTTTTTTAACAAAGTCAAAAAATCTTAAAAAATTCTGATTTAAAAAACTGAAAAAAGATCAAAAGTGAAAAATAAAGCAGCTCTAAAAGTAAAATGCACAAAATATTTAACATGTAAGTAAGCGAGGTTTCAACAGCAACTTATGGGAGATCTCACGCCTGATTTTTTAAGAAAATATTAATGGTATGGAATTTTTACGTATTATTCTAAAATACTCCGAGATTGGACAATCCTTGATTAAGGGACAGGTAGCCTTTTCTTTTTGAGTCATATCCTTAACTGCGCCAGTGTTTATATTTATTTTCACCCGTTTTTCAGACTCTGATCGCAACTCAAGGTCAACTCTAAATTTATAAATTCCACGAAGTATTGTATTGTTTCTATCTAATAATGCTACGACATCACCATCTGATGTTACTAATACCAGTCTTTCGTCGGATGGAATCGGAACAACACTTCTGTTATCTCCACGCAACAAATGAATTTGTTTATCGCTAGGAAAAGTATAACTTTGAATTCCGAATTGCACGTTTTGATTTTTTTTAAAAATAAACCGAACAAATCTAAGTTCATCAAGACTATATCCGAATACGCGTAAAGTAGGACGAGAGGCAGGAGGAGACCTGGACATGGCACGAAGAATTGGCTGGGCAAGCGGAGACCTGGATCTGGCACGAAGAATTGGCTGGGCAGGAGGAGAAGACTGGACTGACGTAACAGGTCTGGCAGGAAGAAATATTATTTATAATTATAATTAATATGTAAGAAATGAAATTTAATAAAATTGTATAATAAACTAGGCTTCGATACCCTATTATTAGAATATGTATAAAAGATATATTAACATAGTAAAATTTATTAAATAAATAAAAGAGACCTTTGAGGAGAATTAGATGGTCCGCAACGAGAAGAGCTAGGTGGACAGTCAGACTGTAAACTCAACTCTGCAACAAGAAACAAAAGATTAAATATTCCTTTTTGTATTCTCTTCAGGCATATTTATTTGTTCCAACACATTTTTCTTTTACAGATAGAGGGACGTTCACTGACGAAATTTTGATATTCCCTGACCTTTATTCATTTTTGTTGAAATATAAAAAGAACATTACATTAATATCTAAATAAGAAGATAAACTTTCTGAAAAAAAAGAATTTTTGTCAAAATTGCGAAATTGACAAATCTTCAACATCTTTAACCAAGATATACATTTTTAAAGAAAGTATTAAAGAAAAAATTTCTAATAAGGCATATGAATTTTAAACAAAATACATGAACTTTTAACTAAAAAATATAAATTTTCAAGCAAATATGGAATAGTTATATATTCAAGTTGAAATATTGTTTTTTCACCAAGATGATTACTATTACAAAACTAAAGACAAGTTTTTAACAAAGCGCCTGACTATTTAACGAAATAGCTGAATGTTCAAATAAAACAAAGAAACTTTTCAAACAAACAGGAAATATTTTAATTTTCAATTTAAAAAATTTAAATGACAGAAACGAATCTTCAACATAATAATTAAATTTTTAAACAAAAAGTGTGATTGTTTACCAAGTAGATTAATATATCCCCAAAAAAGACAAATTTTCAAGAATTTTTAATCAAATAGTTAAATTTGCGACTAAAAAATGAATTATTAAGCAACAAGATAATTTTTAAATCAGTAAAATTAATTTTCTACTAAGGAATATAAATTTTAATAAAATACATGCATTTTTAGCTAAAAAAGATGAATTTTTCAATCAAATATGGAATAGTAATAGTAATAAATATGGAATAGTTAAATTTTTATTTAAGTTTGATTTCTTACCAAGAAGATTAATATTCCACTACAAAAGATGAATTTTCATGGTTTTCATGAAATAGTTGAATTTGCGACGAACTAATGAATTTTCAAGCTTTTAAATATTTAATTAAATAATTTAATTTTTAAACTTGAATGGATATATTTTTGATTTAAAAATTTAATTTTTATCTTAAAAACGAGTTTGTAACAAAATCGTTCAATTTGCAACCAGAGAAATGAATTTTCAAACCAAAAATAAAAATTGTCTGCCAAATTAATTAAACTTTATACCCAAGAAAGACAAATTTTCAACAAACTACATGAGTTTGCAATCAAATAGTTATATTTTTATCCCAGAAGACTGGTTTTCTATAAAAAAAGATGAATTATTTAACGGAAGTTTTTATCTTTTCAAATCAAAAAATTAATTTTCACCCTACAAACTAATTTGGAAAAAATCGTTTAATTTGCAATCATATAAATGAATTCTTAAATTACAAGATTTTTGAATTTAATAGCTGAATATTTAACTAAAAAGGAAGGTTTTTTACCCAAACAGTCAATATTTAAATTTTCACGTAAAAAAATTAACAAATTAATATTTTTAAACACGAAAATTCTGCCCCCCCCCCTAATAGATTAAGTTTAAATTTTTACTCATTTGATATAATTTAGGTATAGCTTAAAAAGTATAATTAAATTTGCAGATACACAATATAATTATATCCACAAATAAAATTGAGGAAAACCACCAAGGATGATACGAAAATATAAGCGATCATCATTTTTCTAATTAGACGAAAAACTGATGAATTGATTTATTTAAGGAATTTGGTTAACATTATATTGCATTAAAACTGTTTGGTAGAAAAATCAACTTTTATATAAAAAACCAGTTGTTCTTATTTAGTAATTATTGTTTTTCAATATCAATTTAAGTATTCTATTTTTGATTGAAAAGATATCTTTTTTAGGCTAAAAATTTACGTTTTTTGTCAAAAATTCATCTTCTTGGTTGAAATTTAAACTAGTTGGTTAAAAATGTATGCATTTGTTTTAAAAGATTGCAAAAGATCCTGATCTCTATATTAAGGGATTTGTAGAAGACTTACGTAAATAAATTAAATATAATGCAATATTATTTTTAACGATTCCACTACTTAAAGGAATCATTAAGGTATTTTAAGAAATTTTATTATATTTTAAAAATATTATTGAATCACCTTGGATTTAGAAGATTCTCGACCGTTTTTTTTATCAGAGAACTGAAACGAATAAGATTAATTAAATTTATATTCAAGGTCTTTTAAAAAATTTTTACATAATTTAACAGATTTCATATGATATAATTTTTTTGACAGAAAAAATATAGTTGAATGCTAAAAATAGTTAAATTGTTGAATAAAAAAAATTAATTTGAAACAAACCGCTCCATTTTTAAGCAAAAGAATTCAATTACTACCAAAAGAAATGAATTTTGAAACATCTTCTAAAATACTCAAATTATTCCGCAAATATAGGAAATTTTTAAAATGTTAAACAATTTATTTATTACGATAAACCAGCATTAAAAATTACCCAGAAATCTAAAAAAAAGTATTTTATTGATACCAAATGGTTAAGATGTTATGAATAGTCATTTTTTTAAATTTGGTTAAAACATTAATAACAGAATTGTTGCGTTCATTATGAAAGAATGCTTTACAAATTAAATATGCCTACTAATTTTGCTAACAATAAGATTAATTTCCTACCAAGAAATATAAATTTTCAAAAAAGTAGTTAAAATGTTAACCAAACCAATTAATTCATAACCAAAATAATTTATTTTCAACCGAAGGGGAAAATATTTAAATTTAAAGTTTGAAAATTGGATTAAAAGAAACGAATTTTGAACATAATAGTTGAATTTTCAACCAAAAAGACTAATTTTTTACTAAGGAGATTCAAACCACGAATAGTCGTTTTCTACTGAAAGTGATGAATTCCTTTTTAAACATAAATTAATTTAAAATTTAATTAATTTACTAATAATTTAATTATAAAATAATTAATTAAATTATTTTTTATTTCATCTAACAAATATTTTCGATAAAAGATGCAATAGATATAGTTTTAATTACAAAAATTAACTTTTAATCTGAGCAACGAACTTTCAACATGATTACTACTTAATCACAAAAGAAAAACTTAAAAGAAAAGACTTGCTTTTTACATTCTCATCATTTATGATTGAGAAAGTATTAGAATTGTCGGAAATTTGACACCACCATGTTTCAACGGA
>JAAAKG020019539.1:0-20391 GCA_010014905.2 Druon quercuslanigerum
TGCTCATTTGCACATGAATGATGTCCATCTCTCCCTTTAAAAACTCGTATATATATATATATATATATATATATATATATATATGTGTGTGTGTGTGTGTGTGTGTGTGTATGTGTATATGCAGTCACATGCATTATGTATATCTTCCTTATACTTGGTGTGTGTACTTAACGGTTTACTCTCAACTTTTGATGCTCTGTAGTGTCAAAACGGCGCATAGGATTAAGTTTTGGCATAAGCATATTTTGTTTAGCATGAAAATATGTGCCCATTGGCAAAGTTTGAGCTAATTTCACGGAGAGCCATTTTCAATGTGTTTAGTACGGGGTCCTTTTAGATGTTAATTTGTTTGTCTACTGATCTAAATCACTAATAATAAAATATTGATAAATCTTAAGATTGTCAAAAAAATCTGTCTATCTCCGCTGGAACCTGAACCCAGGACCATCAGGTTTCCGGTCTGATACTCTTACCAACTGAGCAACAGAGAGACGAGAAAATTGTCTTTACAACCCCCTTACAACCCCCTTATCAATATTTTAATAATATTGATTTAGACCAGTAGACGATCAAAATGAACATCTAAAATTAATAAAAATATTCCCTGGTCAAGAAACCTAAGATAAACAATAAAAATATAAATTCATGTTTAGAAAAATAAAAATCTTACAAGTATAAAGAATGACATCGTCATCCAGCTTGAAAGGGGGTTCTGAGGACCATTTTCTCGTCTTTCCGTAGCTCAGTTGGTAAGAGCATCATACCGGAAATCTGAAAGTCCTGGTTTCACATCCCAGCGGAGATAGAGACATTTTTTCACAATCTTAAGATTGATCAATATTGCCTGGTCAAGAAATCTAAGATCAACAATAAAAAAGATTAACTATCATTCGAAAAAAAACATATTTTCAACCTACTTGTTCAATCTTTACCAGCGCAGTTTAATTTTTAATTTAAAAATATCAATTTTCAATAAAATAGTTAAAATTTGAGCCAAGCAGATAAATCTTTAACTTAAAAATATGAATCATCAAGAAAAAAATAATTTCTTAACAATGTGTCTCAAATAAAATAGTTGAATCGTCAAGAAAAGAAGATTAATTTTCAACCAAACAGGTGCATTTTTATCCAAGAAATATGACATTTCTTTTCAAACAGATTACTGTTTTAAATCAGAAAGAAGAATTTCCAACAAAAATTTGAATTTTCATCCAAAAAAGAATTTATTTTTATGTTTCAATTTCAAAATATGAGTTTTAAATAAGAATTAATAAAAATTAATTTTAGAATGTAAATCCCTTAAATTTTTCTATTTTTGCAAACCATACTAAAAATAATATATCTTAAATGACACTTGGTGAATTATAACAATTTAAATGTTTTTGAACAGTTTGGGTAAACAAATACAAATTTTTGGCCAGTTACACGTATATTTTATAATTAATACTTAACAATTATAAATTGTTAATAAAAATATTGACTAGTACATTTTTATTGACATTTGTGATCATTTTTGGAATTATTCCAGATTTTAAATTGTTTTTTAATCTTTTCAAAACTTCTTAATATGTTTTTTTTAACCTAATTGAATTTTTTCTGAAGTAATAATTGTTTAATTTTATTTATGTTTCCAACTTTGTTTTTGTGTTAAACTCTTTTTAAGTATTCTGTAAACAATAATTTTTAAAGCAAAAAAATCATTGAAAAATTTCCCAGAAATCTCCAGAAAATTGTTCATTATCTTCAAACTTTAAAAATCGATAAATAGCTTTAAAATTATGTTTTAAAATCTTCAGAAATCTACGTTTTCGTTCAAATTTAGTTGGAATTTTTTCAAATGTTATATTTTTTTAAATTCTAAACGTCTCATAAATTTATTTAAATTTTTCATAAAACTCTAAATCAATCCTGCAAAGTAAAAAAAATAACTAAAAAGTTTCTGATTTTTGTTTAAGATTTTGGAAATCTTTTGAAATCTTCTTAACTGTTCTCTTAAAATTAATTTTCCAAAATAAACACCATTTTCAATTTTCATAGGAATCTTAATGAAATTTTCATATATAATTTTATTTTTAATGAATCTCTTCAACTTTTAAATTATTTTTAAAATGTTTTCAAATCTTCTGAATAACAGTTAAAATAATTCGACTTTTTCCTACCATTTTTAATAAAACCTGCCAAATTTTTAAAAATTCCTCAAAATCATCAAGATTATTTTTTTTACAATCATGGAAATCTTTTTAAATCTTTTTAAAACTACTTGTAAGACTAATGACGGGCTTAATTTTTAACCAACTAGTTAAATATAAATATTTATGTGAAAATAGAATAATCTTCAGCCAAGAAACAAGACTATTTAAAACACGAATTTTCAAACAAATAATGGAATTTTTAACTAAAAAAAAGTACAAAGATGAATAAAATAGTAACATTTTAAGTTCAAAAATTAATTAAAAAAAACGATTTTTTGAACAAAAATATTTAAGTTTGCAACCAAATTAATTTTTAATTACAAAATTGAATTTATAACCAAGAAGATGAAGTTTCAACCACAACACCACGAATTTTTTACAAACTAGTAATTTTCATCGAAGATTATTTTTCTACCAAAAAAGACGAATCAGTTTTTAGTTAAAAAAATTATTTTAAAAATAAAAAAAGAACGAATTTTCAATAAAATAGTACATTTTTCCACCAAAACAGATCAATTTGAATCAAACAGATGCCTTCTTAACTAAAAAATATAGTTTCTACTAAAAGAACTAAATTTTCAAACTATAAAAAGACGAATACTACACAAATAAAGTAAAATTCTTAAACAAGAAAAATGCAAATTCTACGAAATTAGATGAATCTTTAAATTACAAACAAAATAGTTGAATTGCTATAAAAAAATTCAGTTTGTCTTTTTAACATCAAAGTATAAGTTTAGAAAAAGAAGTTAATCTGTAAATAAACTTAAATTTACAACCTAAAGAAACCAAATATTTTCATTTCGATCAAATATTTTTTGTAATCTTCGAATTTTAGAGTACAACAGCTTAACTTCATTGTGAGGAATCCGGAAATAAAATTTTCGATTTCTGTTTACAATTTCCAGTTTAAATATCTTAGGTACGCTAACCTTCTAAAACATAATCCCAGGCGAGAAAAAGCAAGTTAGGTGTAATGCGCTGGATGCAATTGTGGGAGTAACCTTAGCAGGTCATAATGCGAGTCGGGAATCACCGGACGCGAGATATATTGGGTGAAGGCAAGCGAGAGGTAGCAATGGTGGTGATATACGTAGCCAGGTATCAATACGCGTCAGGCGATGACCATTGCAAGCAGATGATGACCAAATAGATTCTTATGTTTCTTCCAAATCTTTTCCACTATAAGCTGTTTTACTGTATGATGGGGAGACACCAGGTATTCTATTTTTCTGAAAACGGAATGATTTTATGCAACCAGATGATGAAAAAAGAAAACGATTTTCATCTGCATTTTTCTTTTCCTTTCGATTAAAGTCGGAGGTGCGGGAATCGAGTGTGGAAACAAAAGTTTCAGACAGAAAATAATAACGCGAGGCATTCGATAAATTCTACTTCAATTATTTTTCTCAATTATAGTCTTCACAAACATAGAAATATTATAATGATTTATAATACTAGTTAAAAATGCTACTGCTAGGTCGAAAATTAATATTTTTGTTGAAAACTCATACTTTAGAATTGAAAATCCGAATGTTTTGTGGAAAAACCGTATTTAGGTACATGCACTAGTAATTAGTAATCATCACTGGAATAGTTATCTTTAGATGGCCCAGTATTTTTCATATAACAAGACTAGCTCTTGTCGCGTGTGATGATTAATGTGATTTCAAGTAAGTTTAAATATCCGTTTATTAAATTAGTATACTTTCCTCGTGTTTAAACTTCGTTAAGTGCCTGACAATAACTAAAGCATTTGCATTATTTGAATTTTAATCGTAAATAAAAATGGATTCCAATGAAATATCATGTTAAGTGATAAACAGAGTTTTTCTATATCTGCTTTAATCGGCTAAGCCCTTTGTGAAAAGGAGAATTGTGTTTTAAATACAATGTATAAT
This sequence comes from Druon quercuslanigerum, assembly GCA_010014905.2. Taxonomy (NCBI): domain Eukaryota; kingdom Metazoa; phylum Arthropoda; class Insecta; order Hymenoptera; family Cynipidae; genus Druon; species Druon quercuslanigerum. Next base: position 4,094 of record JAAAKG020019539.1, read on the forward strand.
TCGACTTTTTTTGAAATTAAAAAGTTTTTTGTTTGAAGTATTAACTGTTATATTTTGTATTGGAAATTCATATTTTTAGTTTGAAAATTCAACTTCTTGGTTGAAAGTTGAACTAAGTCTTTGAAAAAACATTTTTTTTGGTAGAAGAATCGAAATATTAGTTAAAAATGAAACTGTTTTGTAGAAAATAAACTTTTTTTATGCAAACTCATATCTTTTTTTTTTGCTTTGAGAATTCAACTGTTCAAAATCCAATTTTTTTGTTACAAGTTTATATTTTGGTGTTAAAAATTTAAATGTTTTCCAAGAAATTTGCTTTTCTACATTGATTGGAAATTAATGTTCTTGGTTGAAAATTCAACTATTTGGTTAAAAATGAATACATTTAGCTGAAAATTTATATTTTTTCATAGAACAAAAACTTTTTTGGTTAAAGCTGCAATTAGTTTGTTGAAAATTAATATGTTTTGTTTAAGGATTAAGCTATTTTCAGGAAAATTGACCTTTTTTGTACGGTCAATAGTGTTTTATTTTAAATTGAAACATTGTTTCGTTTGAATATCAAACGTTCTAAGTTTTTTATTAATAATTCATATTGTTAGTGTCGAAAATTTATATCCTTGGTTGAGAGTTGAACACTTTCTTAAAGATTCATCTTTGGTTCCAAATTAACGTACCTTGTTAAAAAATTCTATTTCTTAAGGTAAAAAATACATTCGAATTGGAAAATTGAACTATTTATTTTAAAATTCGAGCGGGAGAAATTCAGAGAGAAATTATTCCACATGTGTTCATGTAAAAAATCATTGCCAAGGAATTTTGAACAAGACTATACATTTCGAACTACATTCCCTGAAAATTTTATTTAAAAATCCTCAAATTGATTGAATGAGCACGAGTTGAAGTGAAAAACGAATTAAAATAGATTTTTCCAAAAAATCCAGTTTTCCGGCTTTAATTATGAAACTGAAAGAGCTACAGCTTTTCCCTATAGAGAAAAAGATGGAAAATGAAATTCTACATCTAGATATAGTAAATCAAAATTTCAAATATTTCATAAAAATTTCGCAAATATTTCAAAAGATTTCAAACAAAGTTTTCACAAAGATTTCCTAAAGGTTTTTAAGATTTCATAAAGATTGGAATATTTCGCAGATTCCGAATGATTTCAGAATAATTTTAATTTTTTGGCAAGGATTTCTAAGCATTTCAGAAAGATTTCACAGAGATCTGAATGATTTTCAAAAGATTACTCAAAGGTTTAAATGATTTCCTAAAGATTTTATAAAAATGTTAAAGGTTTCGCAAAGATTACCAAAGATATTTTATTAAAATTTTTAAGATTTCATAAAGATTGAAATATTTTGCAGATTTCGAATGATAACAGAAAAATTTGAATTTTTTCGCAAGGATTTCGATACATTTCGGAAAGATTGTACAAAAATTTGTATTATTTACTAAACATTTTTACGAATTTTAAAAATGTTTCGCAAATTTTTCAGAAAGATTTCGTAAAAATTTCGTAAAGATTTCACAGAGATTTAAATAATTTCCAAAATATTTCAAACTAAGATTTCACAAAGATTTCAATGAGTTCCTCAAGATTGTATAAAGATGTTAAAATGTACTGGGCATATACTGGGCAGATTCCCTAAAATTTCAGAAAACTTTGAATTATCTCGCAAAGATTTCCAAACATTTCTAAAAGATTTTGCAAAGATTTAAATTGTTTCCCACAAATTTCACAAAGATTTACAATATTTTGCAAGATTTCAGAAAGATTTTACAAAGGTTAAAAACATTTCTCAACAACTCATCTTTATTCATAATGCGTCCCCTAAGGGTTTACATGACTTCAATTCCTTACAATATTTCCGCTTACATATTAAACAACAAAAAGAAAATTTTAACCTTAATATTTACAAATATTTACAACTATTTACATAAAGTCTTATATCTATCTAGTTCCTTAACTCGAGCGAGCGGTCGAAAGCGAGAGTGCAAGTGCACGCGAGAGAGAAAGAATGAGAACGCAAACGCATCTTAGTCTACTTATGCTATTACATATCCATTACTTACAATCTGTTTTGGCTGATACTTAAATAATGGACTGTATTTGCAACTTGTCTTTCTTTCCTGACAGATAATATTTCACTGGGTTAAGCAAGAGAACAATTCAACAACATTTACTTTTTTTTAAGAAGGCTGACGCCAAAAAAGCACGGTCAATTTATTAGTTAACATGAATAAAATATATACAGGTGTTTGCATGTAATTGAAATAAGACTCGTATGTGTAAATAATAAGATAAGGGCCAAAGACTGACTGGTGAAATCAATATTTTGACGTTGCAGCTGATTGAATAAGTATTCCTAAATTAAAACTAAAAATATATAAACCATGATGAAATTAATAAACACAATTAAAATTGCATTTTAGTCTTGAATAATCGGCCCGCCTTTCGTCGCAGACGTAATCGAGTTACTGTGGCGCTATATTTCACTTGTAAGTTCACTCGGATAACTAGGCGCACGTGTCAGTAGACATAACTTAACAAGTGGCCGGGTGACTGTGTCGCGTTGAGTCTTCAACGTGACAACTCTGGTTAAACCATATTTACCATAATGAAGTTTGATGACTCGTCCCATTGCCCACTTGGTAGGAGGCAGGTTTTCATCTCGGATAAGAACGAGATCGTCTAACTGAATGGAAGGATGTATGGTTTTCCATTTCGAACGAGGTTGAAGTTCTTTAAGATATTCCGAAGACCAACGCTTCCAGAAATGCTGGCGCATTTGTTGTATTAGTTGCCAACGCGACAACCGATTCTGGGCAACTTCCACCAAGGATGGCTCAGGGATAGCATTCAAAGGGCATCCTATGAGAAAGTGTCCTGGAGTCAATGCAGAGAGGTCCTGTGGATTAGGACATGCTTCAATTTGATTCAGAAACGTTGTCATTTCCTCAAAGGTAAGAAGGGTTTCTCCAATTGTTCGTCGCAAGCGAAATTTAGTGGACTTCACTGCAGCCTCATATAGTCCTCCAAAATGTGACCCCGCAGGTGGATTAAGCTTCCACTCGGTTCCGTCCGAAGCAAAGATTGAAGCGATGGTTTGGGATTCTTTAGATGCCTTAGTGAACAATTTTTGACGGTTAGCTCTAAGGAAGTTCTTTGCATTATCATTGACTAAGGTCTTACACACACCTCGTCGAGATGTGAATCGTTGATATGCTGCGATGAAGCCACTAGCCATGTAGTCTGAAACTACCTCCAGGTGAACTGCTCGAGTGGCGCAGCAAACAAAAATAGAAATGTAGCCTTTATAAGATTTGTAACCTCGTCCTTTATGTGTTATAAGTTTGATCGGTCCAGCATAGTCTACGCCCGTGTTTAAAAAGGGTTGACTGGATGGAGTTGAACGAAATGCAGGTAAATCAGCCATAAGTTTTGAGGAGCAGATGCTCGGTTTTTAACACATGGAACACAACGATGAATGATGGACCGAACAACACTTCGCCCGCGAAGAATCCAGTAAGATTGCCTAAGTGTTACAAGGGTAAGCTGAGTGCACCCGTGGAGACAACGACGATGACAATCTTCGTCCCCCAAATCGAAGAAGTTCGCCATCCAAAAATAAATTAAACTTTAGAGGACGACTCCGCTGTGAAACCTTATCCTTTTTCTTCAAGGATGCAATTTCCTCTGAAAATGCACGATACTATTCATGCTGAATCAAGCGTAGACGAGCTTGACGAAGTTCGAAAGGAGTGATATAAGTAGATGTTAGCTTGGAAAGATGTCTCAATGCGTTGTAGAATCGAAAGCATAAAGCGGTGATTCGAAGAAGACCATCCAATGATGAATATCGGCAAAACAGGTACAAGTGGTTTTTCTCTGAAACAACAAGATTGACTGTCACTCTGTCCTCCATGTCCACTGAGCTGTCTGGAGGATCCAATGGACTAGATGGCTATTCGTTTGGATTAGGCAGCCATTGTGGCCCATTCCACCAGAGGGAGAAAGATGAAAATTCGAGAGCAGACAGTCCACGCGATGCACATTTAGCAGGATTGTCTTTACCCGCAACATGATGCCAGATTGCTATAGGAAATGTGGTCTGAATCTCTGACACTCGATTTGCGATGTAAGTCTTACGTCGCGAAGGTGAATCTGATATCCACGCCAGAACAGTTGTTGAATTCGCCCACATGTGGAGTGGAACATCAAGATTTAGAATGTTCTGAACATATGCAACAAGGCGAGCCAGAAGGACCGCAGCGCACAGTTCAAGACAAGGAAGTAAGACCGTCTTTACAGGTGCTACCTTTGTTTTGGATACGATTAGCACTACTGAACAGTCTTTGGTGTTCTGAACTGATTTAACGTGAACAACAGCTGCATAAGCCCGTTCTGAGGCATCTCCAAAACCATGAATTTCATATGAGCAACCCGAAGATCGTAATCCAATCCATCGATGAATTCGAACCGATGAAAGATATTTTAGATTCTCGTAGTATTTTTTCCACCGTTGAGAAAGATCGTCAGGAAGTGGATCATCCCAAGAGATTTTCAGCTTCCAAAGTCCCTGAAGAATGATCTTTGTGACCACAATTACAGGTGACAACCATCCAAGTGGATCAAACAGTTGCTCAGATCGAAGCGTTTAGAAATGACACCATTGTTAGGAGTCAGGTCGATCTTGAAAAATGAAACAATCTCTCTCGGGCTGCCATATTAACCCAAGCATCGAAAATAAAGTCTCAGAATGCCACGAAAGATCCGACGATAATGCCCGAAGACTCACAGGGATCTTTTTCAGAAGATCAGGACAATTCGTAGTCCACTTTCTGAGTGGAAAACCGCCCGCCTTGAAGAGTTCCAGCAATTGAACATGTAGTTTCGTGGCGTCCTCTAAATTGTCAACCCCTTACAATACATCATCGACGTAAACACTATGTTTGATAACTTCAGCAGCTAGAGGAAACCGATGTCCCTCATCAAGTCCGAGCTGCTGTACGGTACGAACAGCCAAATATGGAGCACATGTCAGACCATAAGTGACAGTTGCAAGTCGATAAATCTTAACAGGCTCGATAGGAGTCGAGCACCATACAATTCGCTGTAGATCCTCGTCACCTTCATGGACAACAATTTGTCGGTACATCTTCTCGACATCTGCTGAAAATACAATCGGATGTCGACGCCATTGAAGCAAAACATCTGAAATATTTAGTTACAATTTAGGACCCGCATGTAAGAAATAATTTATTGATAATCCTTGACTAGAGTACCGTGAACCGTTTAAAACCACACGAAGCTTGGTTGTAAGACTTGAATCTCGCCAGACCACATGATATGGAAGAAAGAATGACCTTAAATCCATTCCTGGGTCAGAAGATTCACTGACTGGAACCATGTGCTGAAGCTTTTTGTACTCCTCCATGAAATCAATGTAAGCATCCTGAAGTCGAGAATCAATTTTGAAACTTTGTTCAAAGTAAAGTAGCAACCTAAGAGCTGAAGAATATGAGTCTCCTAGCTTTGTAACATCAGTTTTTGTTTGAAGACGCACGACGTATCTTCCTTCTTTTGTTCTAGAGTAAGTCTCTAAAAAATGCTGTTCAGAAGCTTCCTCTTCTGGAGTCCTAAGAGGTTTTGCAGGGACTACTTCATTATCTTCCCAAAATTTGTGTAGGTCAAAATACAATTCATCAACCTTGCAGCAGTGAAGCGTGCTGAAAGGAGAATTATAAATTGAGAACTCCTCTCCCGTTGGACCATACAGCATCCAGTCTATAACAGTTTTCTGAGCAACAGGAGCAGAAATATGACCTTTTCGAAGACCTGGCTCAATTAAAATTGAATAAACATCAACGCCTAAAATCATATCAATTGGATGGTTTCCATAGAACTTTGGATTTGCCAACTGAAGGTCTCTAAGGTGGGGTCAATGGTTGATTTGAAACTTACTTTTTTGACGTGTTGCCACCAATTTTGGAAGAACAAGAGCTTTAAGTTTGAGTCTAAAATTTGACGGAAAGTGAGGTTTAACTTCGACCGAAACTGCTCCTTGTGACGTTCCTGATTGACTTTCACCGACACCTAACAAACGTACGGAACCTTTAGTCCGAGGTAGCTACAATCGTTGCGCGAGCGATTCCGAAATAATTGAGACCTCAGAACTCTGATCAAGAAGTGCTCGAACATAGAGAGTTTAACCGGACGGTGCAGTCACAAAAACCATCGCGGTAGTCAATAACACCGGCGTTTTTTTATACAAAGAAACCTGCATCACTGAAACTGCAAGAGATCCATTTTTCGACACTTAAACTGTGGATGGACTTGGAACATGTTGAGCTTGATTAGACAGTACTTCATGAAGAATTGTGTGATGCTTTTGTTGACACAGCTGACACACATTCCTTGAAACGCAGTTTTCAATGGAGTGGGACCCTAAGCAATTAGTGCATAATCGTCTTTTATTTACGAATTCCTTCCTTTGTGCCACGGTTTGAACTCGAAACTGTCGACATGACATCAAAAAATGTTGTTCTCTACACAGGAAACTTTTTCTATCCTGATGCGATTTTCTTGGTTGTTGTTCCGTGACTGCATTGACGTTAGCAGTCGTTGCATGCAACGATTTCTGATGCCTACTAAACTTTCTTTTCTGATTTTAAAAGTTTTTCAATGATTGTGATGATGTTTGCTTACAGCAACTTGTTGTTGATTCAACAGCTTCCAATGCACGAAGACGATTCTTAAGAAACGTTTTAAGTTCCTCAAATGTCGGAGGTTCTTTTGAACAAGAATTGATGACCATTAGATTACCGGTTTATTTAAAGAGTCAAGTGCCTCCATATAATCAATAGTTGAATTATAAAGTTCTCGCAGCGCACTTGCTGATTCCACTTTTATCGGCAGAAGGGAAAATAAACCGGATAAATGTGAATGTACTAAAACAAGTTTGTTTTTATATCTATCTTGCATCAATTCCCAACAGCGAGTATCATTCTCATTTGTTACCGAAATGTGATGCACTAGTTGCGCAGCTACCCCTGAAAGATTTGTCTTTAAATGATGAAGCTTTTCTACGGAAGTCAACGCCGCATTTGAGTGAACCATCGATTTAAAAATGTCAGCGAAATTTGACCATTCTATGTAGACGCCTGAGAATTTGGGTAATTCTATTTTTGGCATGGCACGCGATGATGAAAACATCGGCGCGATAGAGACATTCGACGCTCCTATCTGAGTTGCTGGAAGGTTTTCAATAGCATCTAAAAAATTTCCTTTTGCTGCCACATACCTGCTATAAACGTAACCTTAACTAACCTTTGCACTAAATAACGAATTTTCATTTTAAAGATCGTTTTCTGCATTTCAGTCATCATTTAAGCTGTTTCATACTATGCTCTTCCACTGATTTGTCCACTACTTTTGCTCTTTTCGTGATTTTAACTTGATTCTTAAACATTTTTTCGAAGATGACAAGTGCCGACAGATATTTTTTCTAAATATACTTCAGATTTTTCCGACTTTTAAAGTCTCTTTTAGTTACACAATTATTTTTCGCTATTGTTTTTTTTGACAACATTTGTCATACATTTCTACATAAAACTGCTCGAAAAATCCGGAAATGACGTGAATTTTCGGCACGTGCGCACTGGTGACGTCTAGGTTAGAAAGGTCTATTTATACTAGCTTGCCGTGCTTATTATAAATCTGTTGAGAAATTGCAAAAAAATCATATCCTGCATCACCAATGCACGAATATCCTATTTATCTTCTTATATTTTACCAACAATTTATTGTGCATTGTATTTTGTGTCAAATCTGCCTTATTGTTAACAATAAGGCAGTTATTGATGCATTGTGATGATGCGGAAAAAGTTCTTCAAATACTATGTTCACGCAAATTCATTTATTCACATAAATTTAGTCCATTTTAGAGTTTTTAAAAATACTCTATAACGTTTCTGCGACCGTTTTTATAATCAGGAATCATCTAATGTAGGCGAAATATTGCTAAAATTGTACATTATTATATATTATATTTTTAAAATTTTATTATTGTAATATTAAAATATAATTCGACAACTCCCAGACAACTGAACTTTAAAATTTTCATGGTCTGCAAGTTGTCGAAGTATATTTTAATTTTCCACATTTTTAGTTTTCTCCCAGGTGGACAAGAGAATAAGACTGCATACTATCTCTCATAGTCTTTTCAGATATATATTGTGAATAGGTTCGGAGTCCAGACATCTCTGACGTCTTATCATCCATACACATATAGATCTGGAGTCCAGCCCCCTCTGATATCTGACGTCGTATCATCCATACACATATAGATCTGGGGTCTAGCCACCTCTGACCTCTGACGTTTTATCATCCATACACATATAAGCGGTCTGGCCTCTTGGCACCGCAGCATTCTAATACTGTAACTGGAAGCAGAAACGCTGCTCGAATAAATACTTAAATATGAAGTCCGTGCGCGTAAAGTAAAACGCGAAGCACAAAGAGTAGCGATGTGAATTATTCCACCGCTAACTGTGAATAAACTCAGCGAAGCACTAGGAATAGAATTTGGTTCTCGCGGAAAAAACTTGTCAAATTGCAACAAGAGCGTAATACGATGTGTCAAATGCTTCATGAAAAAGTCGAACATTTAATAAAACGGTACCAGGAAATGGATCGAAAGATCCAACTTGAGATTGATTATAGTCCATCTGATTTTAAAGATTTTGAGCGTAAAAAAGAGGAACAGATCAGAGTCAAAAAATTCATAGACGGTCTAAGGAACGAAATATCGAACAAATTTGCACGCTCAAAACCTTCTAGACTCAATGACGCTTATCAACAAGCCTTGCAAGAAGACAAGGATTATTTAGACAGGGAAAAGAAAAGAAATCGAAACATCAATCAGCAACATTCAAGAAAATCCTTTAAACCAATGCAACGGACACAATTTTGAGAAAACCCCATCAGAACCCCAGAGCTGAAGAAGGAAACTAATTCAGCAAATTGAATTTACTGCAAAAAAAACAGGACACGACGAAAACAAATGCTACACTAAGCAGAATAAAGAACGTAGAGAAAATTCTCAACGGTTAACATCACAGAACAAAGATCCACCAAGGAGGACCTACCTGACAGAAAAGGCAGAAATGATGGATGCCAGAGAAGCCGATTCAGGAGGACATCCTTACATTAAATGCAGACTGCGAAGATATAGCTTATCACGAGAACTGTTGGTAGATACCGGGAGTCCTGAGTCCTTTATAAAAACCTAATGCTTAGTGAAACAAGAGTGCAACCCAGAGAGAATCCCGATTGAAGAAAGGAGGAAAGTCGAAATAGTAAACGGAGTTCAAGAAACTCTTGTTCATTATACATTATCATCCAAAAATAATAGAAATCGATTTTTTATAGTAAAAAATAAATTCCTGACAGAATCCGATGGTATTTTAGGAAGAGATTGTCTAACAGCTAACCAAGAGAAAATAAATTTTATAAATAATACACTCGATCTTCCTAACATATCCATCCCTTTATACGAAAATTATGCCATGTTATCTTTCACGTAAGACCCTCGTGCAAGGATATCCAACTGAAATTAGCAGAAGGCGATTACATAATTGGTGGAAAAGGAGTATTATTCGAGATTTATATAATTAATGAGATGGCACGAGTCTTTACCACGAATGCGGCAGGTCGAAAATATGAGTTAGAAATTAAGCGAGAAGATTTAACTATTCAAAAATTTTAAAGTACGCAGTACATAGCCAAGCCCACAAATTCAGAAAATAAAAAAACTTAAATCTCTTGTAGTCTGAATAACAACATTCCTCATGAAACTCGCACAAAACACCTAAACAGCTTGTATGATACGCCTACCATTCCAATCTTTTCGGTTCAACGAAACAAACAGAATGATAACAGTATATCTGAATTACTACGCAAAAGCTCGCTTTCACATTTCAAGGAAACTTTAAAGACAGAAATGACGTACCTCCTTATCGAGTTCAACGATATCTTTACTTATCAGAAGACCCGATGCCCCTTGTGCCAGACGTCGAACACCAGATAAAGCTATTAACGGATAAACCTATACACACTCCATTATATAAACATCCAATATTATTTGAACCAGAAATTGAAAGGCAAATTAAGGAATATGAAGAAAAAGGACTCACTCGTCCCTCTCTTTCGTCTTACCAAGCTATCGTTTAGCTTGTCAAAAAGAAACTTGATTTAAGTGGTAAACAAAAATGGAGATTGGTAATGGATTTCCGCAAACTAATGAATTCACCACCAAGACAATTATCCTCTCCCATCCATTGAGGAAATACTTTGTATGCTAGGACATGCAAAGTACATGTCCTGTTTCGACATGGCCAATGGATTTTACCAGGTAGCTGTGGCATTTCAGGATATATGAAAGACAGCTTTTTCAACCCATGAAGGACATTGGGAATGAGTAAGATTGCCCATGGGATTAATCAACGCTCCCGCAACTTATTAGCGCATGGAGAATTTCAAGCTTCAAGGATTGATCGGCAACATATGCTTCATCTACCTTAACGATCACATTGTCATCGGAGAAACGGAATAAGAACATCTAAAAAATTTGCGAACAGTTTTTACTCGTCTAAGAAAAACAAAACTTGTCCTTCAACCAGATAAATGTGCGTATCTAGAAAAAGAGATGGAGTAACTTGGACATTCGATCGGCCCTGATGGAATAAAACCTTTACAAAAAAACTTACAAAAAAACTTTGTAAAAATCGCTCACCCGATAACCCACCTCAAAGGAAAGAATATTCCATTGGTATGGCTTAGGAGTAGTCCTAAGTCAACTCTATGGACAGAATTTTAAAGTTTTTACAGACCATCAGACGATTAAAGGACCATTCTCAACCAGATATGATAATATGTCCTCTAGACTGTTCAGATTAACTCAGAAACTTACGAACTACAAAATAGAAGTGATTTATAAACCAAGAAAAAAATGGGAACGCTGACGCACTCAGTCGAGCTTTTCCAATTCAAATCACTCAAATTAACAACCAAGCACGAGTCAGGAACCTTTACGAGTAAGTCTTCTGACAGAATTCGATCTGGATGAATTCCTAACAACATTCATATAAATTCATATAAATACAGAGGACATATCATTCAGCATAAAAACTACAAAAATAATTCTAGAAACCGTGCCCGATAAAGTAATAAAGAAAAGGGTTGAAGGAAATAACAATTATTTAACAGACAATGTAAATAAATTAGGACAATTTGTGATGCCACCAATAAAGTGAGCACAAATTTCTGATAATTTTCAAAACAGACTAACAAACCTGCATTACCAAAGAAGTACTTTAAGTGCACTATTCAAGTAGACCTCCAAGTTAATGGATCTTTATTCCACACACCAGAGGATCTATTCAAATTGGCGTGTCATTGAAATAACCCATTGGACCTCTTTGAGTGAATACCAATTGGCCGCAAATTTCATTTACTTAACTTTGCGACTACTGGATCTAGAACAATACTATCTGTTTAAAGAAGCATATCCACGGATCATTAGGACCGTGGGCGACAGATAAAATGAAAAAGTCAATCAGGCAACAATACTAATGGCCCAGCATGAACAAACAAATAGAGTCATACACACAAGGGTGCCCCATCTGTGCTATTAAACCCAAAGAACAATTAATAAAAGCGGCTGCCGTTATAATAGAACCAGCTTAAAGCCCTTTTCGAAATCATGAACCTAGACAAATGCACATTGAAAGGTAAAGATTTTCTTTTATTTTAAGAAAGTTTGACTCTTTATGGTATACTATTACCAAAGATAGTAACACCAGTTAACTGCATGAAAGCACTGTCTGTAATACAGCGAAATGTACCAAAAGACACACCCTACCCCCTAACTGAAAGGAATTATTTTTTATAACTGAAAATCAGTAAATCAGACGTCACCCTAATACACAACAGATTTATCTACAAGATACATGCACCAATTCCCGATGGAAAAATATTCTTTGTCCAACGGTACATCGATCTACCGCAGCACACCGTTTCCGAATTCATCTTTTTTTATTAAAACTTGTACTATTTGGTAGAAGCTATTGAAGTTGCAAAACTAAAAATCAGAAACATTATATTTTGCAACGTTCTACTCAGCAGGTCTAAAAGAGATCTCCAGGTATTCGATACATAAAAATAAGTTTTTTTGATTTCAGTAAAATAGATTTTTAATCAGTACGTCTGGTTCAAATCTTTAGTTAAAGGCAATTAATGTCGAATCTAAACAAAAATAATCTAGAACCTCTTTATTTTCCAAATAAGTTTTTAATTTTACGCATATAAATATAATTTAGTAGGTAAGGAGTTTTCAAATAGAATTTTTCTGCAAATACCCAGTTTCGTTTTTTATTGCGGACACAATTTTTTTTTGTCAAAGTTTCATTAATGAAAAATAAATAACCAACAAAATGTTCTAAAAATAGAGTTGTCAAATACGAAGGAACTGTAAAACATCAAATTGATTTTTTTTTGCAATATTAATTCGAGAACATAATCCTTCACAGAAGTTTAGAGCCAAGTGCTGGATTTAAACGCATTGATAATTTTTTATATGCTTAAAAACAATAACATAATAACCTGGCAATCGTTACACGTTTATGCCTTTAAAAAATTTTAAAAAGAATACAAACTTTTTTACGAATGTTACGAATCTACGAATTAGCCGAATTTCTATTCGGCTGTCATCGTGTATTTCCGTATCGCACTTAACCGCTCATTTGTAGGTTATTTAACGCCATGTGTAAATTTAAAAATAGACAGGAATCATTACTACCCATGCCAGAGATATCCGCGTTCTGACACAACTAATTCGGAACCCTGACAAAGGTTTTGGACAGGAAGTCTTAAAAAAAAAGAAGTTTTTAAAAAAATACAAATCAAACAGATTAGAAGTCAATTTGCAATCTATTTGAATAAGTATACCAAAAGCAAGTTCAATTTGTATCCACATTTAAATCATTGTGAATTATTCGAGGTCTGCTGAATTGGGATGAATATGGATTGCACACGCGGTTTGAAAATGAGGTTCAGACCAATTAGGGCAGCTCATTTTCGGATATCGTTTTGTCGTTTTTCCTATCGTTTACACTATCGTTTTTCTTATCGTTTTCCTGACGTCGCGAAAAAAACTACAAGAAAAAAATGACAAAAAGAAATGACACGCTTGTCATTTTTTTCCTATCATAAATTTTCGTAAGAGCACACGGATGCCCAAAACCGTTCTGAAGTCGTAATGAAAAAGAAAATACTCAACTAAAAAATAAAACAAACATCCACTCTCGAGATATTAATTTACTGTGTATAGAGGGAAAATGTTTGAATAGCAAAGGATTATTTAGTTCCGAGAAAATTAGGTTTACATTTGTTAGCCTAGAATTACACGAATTCTAAAAGACTTTTCAAAATTTTTATAATTTTTCTATTAATTCTTAAAAAGTTAAACTATGTTTTTTCACTGAGATATTATGGTACTGAATTCACGGGAAAACAGTGTAAATTGAAAAAATCATCTAATTCCCAGAAAATCAATTTTTTATTTTTTAGATTATAATTACATGGATTCTCTAAACCGGCCTGAAATCGTGGTAAAAGAGGAAATACTAAATTACAAAATAAAACAAATATCCGTCCTCGAGATATTGCGTTACTGAATATAGTCGGAAAATGTTTCAATAGCAAAAGATAATTCAGTTCCGAGAAAATTAGGTTTACATTTGTTAGCAGGTTAGAATTACATGGATTCTGAAAGAGGCTTCAAAACTGTTTTAAAAAATGAAATACTCTATGAAAAAATTAAACAATGCTTTACCACTAAGATATTAAGGCACTAAATTCACGGGAGAGTTCGAGTGATAGTTTATCGGGGAAGCAACTAAAGATTGGAGAAATTCTCGACTTGTGGTGGAAAAACAAATTAGATAGAAAATTCAAAGTAAATTAAAGAATGGATGTTACAGAGAGAGCAAGCAAAGGTAGAACATAATATGAGACAAGAAGCGATGAACACCGCTCTGTCAAGAGCAAGAGACAGAGAAGGGTAATAATTGTGAGAAGAGAACGGGAAAAACTAGTGAAATACAATGGGACATGAAAGAAAGGCAAATTATAAAAAATTGGATAATAGTGAGAGGATTCAGACCATTAGGTGAAAGAAATATGGAATGGGGAATACAAGAGGTGCTGTGGAGATTAACGGGGGGGGGGGGGGGTAGACGTTTATAAATAGAGATTGACAGGAGAGGGCATAATAATCAAAATGGCATCATGGGAAGCAAAAAGAAGATTAATGGAGAAAAAAAGCAGATTTAAAGGAACCATGATTCGAGTAGAAGACGATGTCACACCAAGAGAGAAGGTCCAAACGTGAATAGTCAAAGAAGCTGAAAGAGAGCAAGAAAAGGGAAAGAGGGTTTTCGCTCCCGACCTTCGTAGGTAGGCACCGGCTGAGGGGAGCGAACGTCCCCTTCCACTGCATGGACTATAGATATATCTTCTCTTCTATTACTCCCTCTCAAGCAATGTCCAACCCTACTCTTCACACTTTGCGACCGACGAAGTCGAGTTGACAGACATCTTCTCTCAGGGTTAGAAATATAACTAATACGTACTAATACGTATTAGGTTGATGGTCTACTTCCAAAATTAAAAATGTTAAAAATGAAAAGGGTAGGGGAGAGAAGAGGTGGACATTGCTTAAGAGGTAGTAATAGAAGAGGAGATATATACGTGTTATAATAAATTGTTTAAATAACTAATTTATCACGTTTCATTAAATATTAACTCTCTCTAACTGTAAACTGGAAAAATTCTCAAAGAACCGTGAATTTGTACCTATATTTAAATAAAATATTTTATAAATAATAATAAACTGTTTAAACAAATAAGGCAATAACCGTTCTAATTTATTCTTTTAAATATTTATTACCCAGCATTGCCATAGAAGTTAATAATATTATAAAATTTTGTAATTTTGGAACAATAAATAAAATTGTAGGGATACTAAAAGAATGCTTTATAAGAATACTATTTCTTAGAAAAAAGCAATTTAATTCAATCAAACGAGATGAATGTTCAACAAAATAACGTATTGATTTTCTACTACTAAACAGTTGCAATTTTAACCACCAAAAAAGATTAAATTTCTATCAAAATAGGAATTTCTATCAAAAGATGAATTTTCAGAAATATAGATAAATTTTTAGCCAAAAAAGATTTCAGTTAAATTCTCAACACCAAAATATGGTGTTTAAAAAAAATGGATTTTAAATCAAGTAGTTGAATTTCATACGACACTAAATGAATTCTCAAGCTAAAAATACGAAATTTCAACAAGACACATTTAATTTTTGATAAAAAAGGCTAATTTTTTCACAAATAGTTATTTTTAAATGAAGTAGTTGAATTTTTAACCAAAAAAGATTTTAATACTTAATCAACATTAGTTCAATTTAACCAAAAAGATAAATATCTAACAAAACAGCTTAATTTTCTATGAAAAAATAATATGAATTTTCAGCCAAATAGCACACTTTTCAATCCAAAAAGAATACTAGGAGTACAATAATACTATTTGGACATTTTTGAAGCCAGGAAGACGATTTTTTTAGAAGTCTGTTGAATTTTCAAAACAAAAGTTCATTTTTTAATAATTCTTGGATAAAAAAATGAATGCTTAATACAAAAGGGCGAGCGTTCTATTCATAACAGTTTAATTTTTGAAAAAAATAATAATTTTTAACAAAATCGTAGAATTCTTAACTGGCAAAAATTATTGACGAAAAAAAGTGATTTTTTAAACAAAGTAGTGGAAGATTGAACTTGAAAAGATGAATTTTCAACCAAATTTTCAAATTTTCAGAGAAAATAGAATAAACTTTAAACAAAATACAAACAGTTAAATTTTAGACTTACTAAAGACGAATCTTTTTCAGACAGTTCAATTTTCAACAAAAAAAAGGCCATTTCTAAATAAGAAGGATGATTCTTTGACAACAAAAAAATAAATTTTTAAACAAAAGAACGAATCTTCTATTTAAACTAGTTTAATTTTTGACAAAAAAGATTAATGTAAACAAAATAATTGAATGTTTAACTTTCAACTATGTGTTTTCCACCAAATGTTCCAATTATCGAACAAAAAGAGGTTAGACTAACTAAAATCTAAATAGTTGAACTTTAAAGCTAAAAAAACTGATCTTTTTCAAAG
>JAAAKG020019550.1:0-20390 GCA_010014905.2 Druon quercuslanigerum
ATATTAATTAAAATATGTAAATAATGGCGAAAACCTTACTCACATACGTTACGAAGAGACAGAGCTTGAAAATAGGACCTCTTGTAAAAATTTCTTTAACCCATTAAGGTCTTGTGACGAGTTGGTCACGTGGCAAGATTCCTACCTTACCTCCACTTTTTTTATTGCCTAACCTATTTTCACAAAAAGCGCCACATCGAGTTGAAAATTTGGAATAATAATTTAGAAGCACTAAAAAAGGTGGGTCTGGTCCTGAATTTTAATAATTATGAAAAAAACATTATTTTCAAAAAACAATTTTTTCATCAATATAAAAGTTTAGGACCAGACCCACCGTTCTTTATGCTTCTTGAGAGGTATTCCAAAATTTCAACTTAATGTGGCGCTTCATGCGAAAAATCAGTTAGGAAATAAAAAAAAACGGTGGTAAGGTAGGAATCTGGTCACGTGACCCACTCATCACATCTGCTGTCCCAACTAAGAACACGGTAAGTCGCAGTTGTCATAAGGGTCAGTCGACAGTTTCACACGGATTACTCACACAGAGTTAACCCCTTTTTCTGCTAGAACGTGACGTCAGGGAAACTTAACCGCCGGGGATCAGACTCGCCCGACACTCCTTTCTAACACTTTCCCCGGTCCCCTGGATTTTCTTAAAATGTGAGTTTTGAATGAACACAGACTATTGAATGTAAGCCTCTCTCTCTCACTCACTCACTCCCCCCCTCTCTGAAACTAAAATGGAGTTCTCATTTGAATGTAAAACACCTGGCTTGTTCTCATTTTTGTTGCAAAAATTGTTAGGACATATTTTTTTATTCATTTCTTAGAATATTGAAATCAATTAATTTTTTATTAAAAACAAATAAACTCACAAGAGTTATGGAATAATATTCTATCAGGCCTCTGGAACGGGAAATGGGGAAATTTTCGAGACGAGGACAAACCGGAAAATGACAGTGAATTTATTTTTTGTCCGTACATTGTACAATTTTTTAAAACAAAAAATGCGTCCAAGTTCAATTTCAATAGTTTTTTAAAGAGTTAGTAGAACTATTATGTTCTAATTGTGATATAATTCAGTTTACAATACGAAATTGGAAAAATCTTAAGGTTAAAAAATTTTTAATTTTAGAACTATATTTTTTAACATACATTTTTAATTTTAAGGATTTTCAAATGCAGTCTTGAAGACTTAAACATTTCAAAATTAGAAACGTGTGAAATAACAACTTTACAACAAAGAACCTTTTTCATTTAATTAACTGTGGATATGAAAGAATTGCTTTTTTTAATTAAACTGTACTTCTGAACATGAAAAAGGAAAAAATAATTTATTTCAAGACAATTCTGAATCCGCTTGAAACTTAAGAATTTTCAGACGTAAACGTTATAAATGTTTTAGATTGAGAATAAGTTCGTAATAGTAGATTCATAATAAAAGGCTTTTATTAAATATAAAATATCGTTTCACTCTAATAATGTATTCCATTCTTAGCCCATTCAAATAAAAAATTTTATTTTACAAAAAGAATAATGATTTTATATTTTGCAATATAGTTATTATTTGTAAAAAAAGTATGAGTAATTTGACGAGATATTTAGAAGTTTTGAAAAGATTTCAAATTATTATAACAATTGAAATGATATTAAATCATTTATTCACAGCTTGTGTACCGATCAAGTTCGGTTTCTCTTACTCACATTTCGATGCAAATAGCGACGACATAGTGTGAATTTTTTTAAAGATTTTCGTTGACTTCGATTCAAAAATTTAAAGGTTTTCAGGAATTGTGAAAGGTTTCAAAGCAGTAAATCCATATTTTGAGATTTCTGCGTAATTTTAAAATTATTTTTTTATTTAGAAAAATTATTTTAAGAGTACATTTAAAAAGATTTTCGACATTATCAAACAAGATTATGGAATGTTTTAAGCGATTTCTTTTTAATTTTACAGAATTTACATAAATTTTAAAGATATTTAGAAGTTCTGAAAACATTTCACAATTAATTTAAATTTTGCAAAAATGTATAAGAACACGTACATTTTTCAAAATTTAAAATAAAATTTTAAAATTTTGTAAGGATTTTTAAACTAAGTAAAACCAACTTAATCCCACTTATAATGTGAAAAGTGTTTAGTTTAAAATTAATCGTTCAACTTTTAATGCGTCGATCTTAAAATTGGTTTAAATTATATGATTATGTAACTTTCTAAATTTATTGATTGATTCTTCAATTTAGAGCATTGAAAAAGGATAACGTGGCTTTATATTTCTGGAACTGATTGTTAATCTTCGAACTGAACAGTGCACAATAGTTAAAAATTTTAAATACAGTTTAACTGAATTTAATTTACAATTATTATTTGAAAAATTTTACTACTTTCCATTTTATACATGTTAATTAGTGGTCATTTGCATACAAACTTTTTGAAAATATAAACTTTTAAACTTCGATTATAAAATTTTTAAATTTAAGACTTTCACGAGGGTTGTTTTTATTTTCTGTTTAGATATCATTATTTCAAATGAAAAAATTGTAGCTTCAGAATTCGAACTCTTTATTCTCTTTTTAAATATTATAAAAAAATTTAATTATTGTTATTTAACATACGAGTACAATCTTACGTTTGTCAATTGATGTGTAATGAGTTTTGTACGATTTAAATAATATTACTTTATGAACATGTAAACATTCGCCTTCGACTAAAAAAAGAATATCAGTAAATCATTCTCGTCATTTAGTTTATTTTTCAAATAAAAAAATAAATTTCCCTAAAAGTGTATGATTTTTTGATTACTGCAAGATTCTGCAATAAAAAACAAAATGAGGTACAGAAAACATGCTGAGAAAATGTTGTGTAAAAAATTGATAGTCAAGTTACGTGTTTGCAAGAGCTCTACGTTTGAATACTCCATTAATTCCAGAGAGAGAAACGCACCGTACGATCGACGACAGACGATAGAGTGACAGAAAACGGACTTCATTACATAATCTGCGTTGGTTGAAAGATCTTACTCAAATTTTCTTAGTTGGGACAGCAGACACGGCCTTAAGTCCTGACTGGACACATTTTTAAGATTTTTTCAACTGCTCTGTTAACTATGAAATCGGTCATAGAAAAAATCGAAAATACCTATTTTCGACTTAGAATTGTCTGAACTTTAGATGAATACAGTTAAGTTCTCAAAAAAATGCATATTTAAAAAGTTATATCTGTTTATTTAACAAAAAACACGAATTTTCTTATGAAAAAATTTTCATTTGTAATTTTCGGATTAAAATCCTTGGTAGATTTTTTTATTTGTACATTAAAAGTGTCCATGGACTCTAATCTTCAAAATTTAAAGGTAGGTTTTTTCCAATAAAACATGGCGGCATCCAATATGTCGGCTCAAAGTAAAACTTTTTTTTATTTTTACGGTACTTTTTCCTGCACTGACAATTATGAATCTGCTATCAGTTTTGCAAAATTCAAGATGGCGAAACCAACATGGCTGCCAACAATTTTTTTAAATTGTTCAATTTTTATGAAGATTCGTATAGGGGGGTTTTCGGTTCGCTAAATACGAATCTGCTATCAGATTTTCAAAGTTCAAGATGGCGGGTCCAATATATCTAGCGAAAATGTGGAAATATCGTTCAATTTTCATGATAATATGTATACGAGGTTTTTTGAGCCATATTGGATTCGCCATCTTGAATTTTGAAAATTTGATAGCAGATTCGTAGTCATCGAACCAAAAAAACCCCCCTATATGAATTTTCATGAAGATTGAACAATTTTTTGAAATTTTTAGCAGCCATCATCATGAATCCTGCATCTTGAATTTTAAAAATCTGACAGCAGATTCGCAATCAGCGACCCAAAAACATCCCTATACTAGTTTTTATCAAAATTGACAAAAATTGCCAGTGCAGGAAAAAGTACCGTGAAAATAAAAAAATTTAACTTTAAGCCGCCATATTGGATGTCACCATGTTTAATTGGAAAAAACTTACCACTACATTTTGAAGGTTAGAGTTCTTAAACACTTTTAATACACAAATTAAACAAATCTACCGACGATTACGATCCTAAAATTCCAAATGGAAATTTTTTTAAATCGTAAAGTTCAGATAATTTTACATCAAAAATAGGTATTCTCGATTTTTTCTATGAGCCGTTGAAAAAATCTTAAAAATGTGTCAAGTGAGGACTTAATAGGTTGATAAAAAAATGCTCTCTAGATCGCTCCGAAAAGATGCATTCACTATTCAAACTTCTTTAGTATTATTAAATTTAATCAGAATTCTTGTAAACTCAAAAGGACATTCCATATGCACAGGTACCGAGTAAAAGAGCTTTTAAAGTATCATATAATCATGGCATCAGACAGAAGTAGACTGCTGTCATATTGGCACGTTTACGGAAGATACTTGGCATTCCTTCTATTAATAAAACGAAGAAATATTGCTTAGCCCTGTAAACAATTTTTTGGACTTTGCAATATAATTTCAATATGATTTTCTGATATTTAGCAAACAGCATTATATAAATCTATGATTATCCTTGAATAGTTTTGATCAAATAAAACTCGAGATTCTAAAAATGATCGTTTAAAAACTTATAAATTACAAATTTGGATACTTTTGAATCTGACTAGTTGTAGAGTGCCGCCATAAAAATACCTTATAAGATATGTTTTTGCCATCTCAACACGGTTAGGGAAGTTCCTCAAAAAAAGTAAAAGTAAAATTACTGGTAACTGAAAAATTGGAACAAAGTCAGATTAAACCTACACAGTTCTAATAGGGTCATTGCATGATTTACAACAACCGCATTTTTCAACAATAAATTACCTAATATTTACATTGGTAACAGCAAATGTTCAAATAATTTATTTCGGAAGTAATATTTTAAATATTACAATGACCTTGAATCAAATATTAAGGGTCTTGAAACCATGTTGAATCAAATTTCTATTTGGAGTGAAAAAGCTAATTTCAATAGTTTTTGTGTAAATCGATTTTTTCGAATGCTCGGGTTAGAATCTAAAATAATGCGGTTTACACAAAAAACAAGAATAGGCTCTAGTATTTACGTAGTAAAATGTGGCAATTCAACTACGAGGATGGATACTGGTTCCAACTTATTTAAATAAAAAAAGTCAAAACAGTTGACAAATTTCTTGGCATTGGGATCCTGCTAGGCAGTGACTGTATTCGCATATTTAAAAATATAGATTTTAGAATGAATAAAAGAATATACTCAAAAAAACAATTGTTTCTCCGTTTTAACTTAAAATATAGAAATTTAGAACCATTTTTTCTATATTTAAAGTTAAAATAGAAAAACAATTGTTTTTTCAACCACCCTATTGTGACTATAATCTCAGAAGTTACTCCGGTAGTGACTTTTTCAGTAACTTCGTTACTTTTAACGAGTTACTTCCCTACAATCCAGTTCAAACACTGGTTTCCTTCTTTACATTTGATAAATCAAACAAGGAATCCTGATTCAGACAATCATCTAAGGCTGCGACGTCATCGTCAGAGTAATTCTGCTTGCTACTGAAGTTCGTATCTTCATAGTCAACACCTATACTGGCGTTAATATCTTGATATCTTTGAATAACACCAATTGAGCCTTTTGTTTGCTCGAGGTCACTTAGGGAATAAAAGTTTTTCCCGATTTTACGTGGAATATCGTCATTCCTTTCGAAATGCGATAACTGCAGTTCTTCCAGATCTCGCTGTTCTGCGCAAGAGATCAGAGGACAGTCTTGGCTATTTAATAAGTCACAGATCGGTCCTCTCCGGACCAAGTCATTTTCGCTGATAGATTTATAAGTCTCCTGTAAGAATGGTGAACCCGTTGATTCACGAGAACTGTCGGTTGTTTTTTCTTGTATGTGGGAGTTTGATGAGAGGGAATCAACGTAAGAGGATTTAGAGCATTCGCAGTTTTTTGAGCTTGCAAAAGAAGTTGCATCACGTATGGAATTGCGACAGCTTCTGCTTTTTAAAGAATTCGTACAGTCTGTATTTAAGGTATACATACTGTAAGAATAACTTGATTTCTTTAAGGAGCATTTTTGATGATCGCGAACATTAGATGTATCGACGAAACTTGAACACCTGCCTTTCTTTTTTCTTGGACTTTCCAGCATATCATCAATTTCTGAAAAGTTCTGCTCGCTTTTTTCACTAACTATTTGTACCATCGAATCCATATCTGAGCTACACTCTAAACTGCACTGTTGGGAGGCGTTGCGCAGTTGCTTCTTTTCTTCTTTTTTGGATCCTGTGTCTGATTCGTATGGACTAATAGATACCGCGTTTTGATTTTCCTGGGTCACATGTTGAGAATCTGTTTGTAAAAATAAAGAAAGTTAAGTATTCGCATGATTTTAAAATGTTTGAAAAGATTTTATAGCTAAAATACTGATTCATTTTTCTTAAAAAAATAAATTATCGTTAGAAATGAAATTCCCAGCCAAAGTACCTATGAGCAATTTCACACTAGGAATGAAAGAGAGAAATTAAAAGATTAAAAACTAGTTTTTATAAGAACTAGGGCTAGCACCCAGGTAGTAGATATACTTTTCTGAATTTGAAAGATTTCTCATTTGACATTAGGTTTTGAATAACCAGAAAACAAAAAATACACGCGCGTTAGTTTCATAACCCTTACTTGAGGATTCAAAGAAGAAATTGCAAAATAGTGCAAGACGAAGAAGAAATAAAAACGGGCCGTAAGAAACGTTTTTAATTCTTCATTTTTTGAAATTTTTTAATAGGTTATAAGCAGTAAGTTACTTTGAATTTGAATTCGTTTCTTTAAGTGATTAATTGTACATGTGTAATGAGTCGTAACTTAGTGATGACGTGTTTTCGTAACGAGAATACTTAGCCGCAAATAACACCTTATTACAAAATAATTCCATATTTAACTTGACCGTTGAGGCGACATCCTGACGAATTTTATGAAAGATTATCTGACATTTTGATCATGTTACTTTTTTTTACTATATTCCTTATACCCGAGACTTACTTACTCGTGCTCTCTGGTACCCGCCCGAGTATTTGAGTTACAAAGTCGGAGCTCTAAATTAGTAACTAGAAAAATCATGCATTGAGAAAATTCGAGTCGTCTGACTTTGTCGTTAAAAAAGTAAGTGAACAAAAATTGTAGCTCAATAAATGAAGAATCATTTTGAAGGTAAACATGTTATACCTTACAGACCCGAGATTACGACAAAAACTAATGAAATTTGACAGCTTTTGAAGACAGTGAACTTTGGAGCATAGTTTTCTTACTGAATAAATAATAGGAAAAATCGGAAAAAATTTATGGTGGCACTTTAAACATTTCTTAGCAAAGGAACCGTTGAAAAATTTGCAGAATATAACAAATTGCTCGTTTACAATTGCAACTGTACTATCGTCAGTTCCAATGAAGACTATGAAGTGATTTAAATTAGAGGCACTTAGTTAAAGTACCTGTAATTATTCACAATTTAAAAGAAATATTTGCTTATTTTCATATAGGGGCAAATTGCGATGTTTGAAGGTAGTTTTTTTATATTGGAATGCAAGTGCAAGAAGCCAGCGGGGTGCCGTTTTTCATGAGATCATCCTCATCTTTGTTCAGCAAAATTTTGGCAGCACATGCTGAGGAAAGACGAAGACGATCCCATAAAAAAGTTACCTCGATGGCTTCTTACCCTTGCTTTACAATA
This sequence comes from Druon quercuslanigerum, assembly GCA_010014905.2. Taxonomy (NCBI): domain Eukaryota; kingdom Metazoa; phylum Arthropoda; class Insecta; order Hymenoptera; family Cynipidae; genus Druon; species Druon quercuslanigerum. Next base: position 7,728 of record JAAAKG020019550.1, read on the forward strand.
TAAAAAACTGTCTTCAATAATCGTAATTTTCACGAAGAGAAAAAAAGCACATAGTTCTTTCAAACTGTAAATAATTGCTGGCACTTTAGCTAGCTACCTCTAATTTAAATCGCTTCATTATCTTTATTATAACTAAAAAATTGTCACTTGCATAATTATGTACAAAATACGAACAATTTGTCAGCAAAAAATTGTGCTTCAAAGTTCACTATCGTTAAAAGCTGTCAAACTTCATTAGTTTTTATCATATTTTCGGGTCTGTAAGCAACACAAATTTTGTTCGGTATTCGATTAAGGTCCATTAACGTACAAAATTTTGACCTTTAAAATGATCCTTCATTCATTGAGCTGTCATTTTTTCTTCATGGGTAGTGTTGCGGTGAATGAGCTTCACTCCCATTCAGGTGCTCCTGGTAGAAGCAAACGAACCTCCCTGGTCAACACCTTTGGTTCATACTGGGAGTGTACAAGTACTGTTCAAGATCTGCCTAAACAGGATTCTTTTATAATAGTTACAAGAAGCTCTTGCACGAATGTTTCTTTCGCGTAGATTCGCCAGGCTTCCTTCTGACTAAGTTAATATCAGTGATGCGGGAGGGGTATTTTCATCAGTGGAGATATAATTTTTCATTTATGTAACAATATTTTTGAGAGCGGTTGTAGGTCTAGCCTACGCGTAAATGATGAACTCTGACTCGCTCTTCTTTTATTCGTTGTAAGTTTTAAATCAACTAGATTCAGGCGTCGTCGCTGTCACAAGCTACTTTTACTATCTGTGACATTCGTATCTATAGTAGCTAAGATAATATTGCAGACCGGAAGTAGACTATGTAAGAATAGCTGCTCAAATACTAACCGCGTGGAAAGAAATTTAGGAGAGCTGCGATACTTATGCGTCTGATTGATGCGTTAAACGGAGAATTACAGAGAACCTTCATTTAAGGTACGACCCCTCTCCGACTGCCAAAAGTGCTGCTGTCTCATACGCGGGGTGATCGCAGCATCATAGGTTCGTGCAAGAAGTTTGGCCCTTCATTCACCCCACAGTGGGGCAGCAGAGCTCCTTAAATAAGACCGCAGATGTTTCAAAAAGAGGGTTCATTGTGTGATACGTGTAAATACCGCAGCCGTCCGTAATTTCGTTCTATGTGGGCATTATTATATGCATACTTATTTAATAAAATATTATTTCAAAAAAAGATACCAACCTCTTGTAAAAGACGGCACACGATAACGTATCGAATCCTGCAGATCGTGATCAGTAGAATCATTGTTAACCTTCCTTGTGTTTCTGACGTTACTGTCTTGTCCAATCACGAAACGCAAAGGAAGATTCCTCTCTTCTGACATACTACCTCCACTGTCTGAGAGAATGTTGACGTTTTTCAAGTCATTCACTGAGTTTAACTCAACGTGAATATTCGTATTATTAACTTTGGTTCCACCACTAAGAATACTCCTTCCAATATCGTTTTCTAAGTTAACTGCTCGTCTAGGAATAGAGACACAACTACCTCCATCACTTGTAATTCCACCGTCGCCCTGTTTCCTTGGTCCAAGATTATTATTTTTTGTATGCTTGCGCTGCCTTTTAAAAAACTTTCGGGCTACCCCACTTTGATGTGGATTGTAGAACATTTCCACACAAGCAGGCACCGAATCAGTATTGTATGTCGTTACTGAATTATTAGATCTGTATTGCTGTCGATGCATCATTATCAGTTTTACATTACTCATTTCAGGCAGATTAACTGTTGCTGCAACTCCTAAATCTGCAAGTTTGGCAATATTGTAACTAGTTTGCGATTTATTAGTGTGTCTTGATGAACTAACCGAATTCGTATCCGATGTTACCTAGGGAATGAAATACGATATATTCATTAAATCTAAAACGTTTAGGTTTGTATGCTTTAAACTTACGTTGCAGGGCATTATAAAAATATTTAATACAAAATTTATTAGGAATAAATTTAATAAGAACCTGAGTAGCTTGTGAATTAGAAAATGGAACCGGAAGATTCGAAGTTAGCGGTTGGGTAGGCACGGGCGTCGCAGTATCAGAAATGCCGCGTGGTCTGCAGCATCTATGCTTCCGTTTCTTCAACCAGCACCGCATTAACAACCATTGTGATCGTACATCATTTCGGGCAATTCCATAAAAGAAAAGTATAAAAATTCCCAATGAACTTGCGGAAATTGCGTATAAAACGGCGAATAACGTTTCTTTGTGAGAAATGTAGGTATTTAGTAAGTTGGCAGTAGTCAGAGCAGCAAAGGTCCAAGTAGTGAGGTACAAAACCATGACAATAATTTGTCCCTTCAGTTGTGTTATTTGAGAATGCTCCATATCCTCAACTTCTGATGCGACCGTTTGAGAACTGTGCAAACTTGCTTCATCAGGAGTTGCATTTGCATTTGGCTCTAATAACTCTAAATCCATATTCTCAGTCGCTTGAGTTCCTTCAGATAATTGACCATTCAAGTCACTATTTCTAATAGTGCATCTGATGAGCATGTAGAGAATGATCAAATAGATGAAAAGAAGGACCGCTGGCATAAAAAGAGCAGCCAACGATGGTGCCGATGTTAAAAAGCAGTGAGAGTACGAAGCGTATTCGCGAAGGTTGATGGCACCGGATATACCACAAATTATTAGTGCGATACCCCAACCGGCAAGATAAAGTCCAAGTAATGGCTTGCGAATTGCTGGCTCATGCAATTCATCTTCAGGCAAGTTCTCGACGACAGATTTTGAGAGATGTTTGTACATATGGCTGTAACAATGAAAATTTAGATTAACAGAAGATACTAGATTTTTCATAAACCAAAAGTATACTAAAAAATTCAGTGGATGTATTTACAATTGAACTGGCAGTAAAAATTAATTTTCAAAATTCCCCGACATTTCCCTGAACTAATTTTAGGTCAATTTGATGTCCGCTAAGTATATTTATAATTATAAATTATACTTAGTTTATAAACAAAATTCTTCTTTCTTTCATTGACTATTCATTCTAACCTCAGCTGTCAAATTACTTAGAATTCCATGTTGCACAGCCCTGTGAAAATGTTAATGTCTTTCTGGCAACTCACAGCGCAAGCGTGGTACACTGTTTGTCAGAAGCTTGTAGACTTTGATGTAGTAAGAGCGAACCTAGCGCACAAGGCCCCCTCCCAGTGACAAAGACGAAACGATTTTCGTTAGTAAACCCTCACCCATCTGTGTCGCAAGTGTAGCGCGAGTAGTAGTGCGAGTAGAGCGTATATCACCAGAATGGACCACGACGATATCAGTAACTTCTCTGACGTCACCTCTACAAGCATGAAGCGAAAACTTGCCAATCAGGCCGATGATGCCTCCGACAGTACCTGCAGTGACCATGATATGATCACCTCCCTCAATGGAAGCAGTAAGACGTCAAGAACGTGAGTGATAAGCAAATCTCTATCCAATAAAACCACATCCATCGACAACCCTCAGCCTGAATAATACGAATATAGCAAAAATATCTGCTTCACAGGGAAATATACATCCTATTAATGTCATCGCAGACAAAATAAGCCACCCCTACTCAGTGCTTCACAATCTTTAAACAAAATCTATTAAAATCAAAGCCAAAGTCTATGGTATAACATTGGGTCAGATGTATATTCTGTTCGCGCTTTCTACACAGAGGACTACCACTCTATTAGCAAACTACATAAAGCCTATATCTTCTAAAAGTCCGGCACCACAAATCAAACAAACCCCAGTAGTCGCATTTACTCAAAATGCAACCTCAGAAAGCATGAAAGTCAACTTAATCATCCTTATAAAAGGAACCATAATTTTAGCTAGCAACACAATGGGGGGGGGGGGGCTTAACTTGGGCGAACGTATTACCTCAACTGTCGAGATTATCAATAACATTCTATCACTTGCTATTAAAAATGCCTACGTTTAATAACAATCAAAAATAAATTTCTGGAACTCTCAGATTATCATAAAGAAAAAACTGTAATTAGCCACCTACATCTACTAAAATAACATCACTATCACTACGATCAAACTCTTGCGCTCCCAATGACGAGTCATCTGACCCGCAACACATCTCTGAATGCAACAAAATTGTTTCCAATTTTCTTAAAATCCCAAGCACTGATAACTTCAAGAAAATAAATCATAAGGAATTAACCAAACAAATTAAAAATAGTAATACAAAAAAACAACAAAGCGCTCAGCCCTGATTCAATTGCAAATTTAATTCTCAAAAAGCTTACTATCTAATGCCTAACTCTGCTTGCTCTTATCTTTAATGCCTGTATTCAACTAAATTACTTTCCTGAATCTGGAAAAATAGGTCACATTTTAGTTTTTCAGAAAAAAGGCAAGGATCCATATCATCCAACCAACTATCCTTAATACAATGACCAAATTTTAAAAAAAAATTATACTCACTCGCGTAAACTATCACCTGGAGGAAAACAGCATCCTTGAACCGCAACAATAAGATTCTATGAAAACCATTTTATGAAATTTATGATTGAAAATTTCAATCGAAGAAAACATGCTGAACCTGTTTTCCTCGATGCAGAAAAAGCTTTTGATAGTATCTGGCATGTAGGACTGCTCAGAAAACTAATAAATTACAAGTTTCCAATAGGGTTATCTATTTAATACGGTTTTATATTTTCAGCAGAAAATCCTCAGTTAAAGTGGGCCAGACACTTTCAAAAGAGAAACCCATCTGAGCAGGTGTGTTCCAAGGCAGGATTCTAGGATCAGTATTCTTCATTAACTACGTACACGACATCCCTGAGGCCCTCGAAGTTTCAAGTGGATTAAATGCTGAGGACAACGCGGGAACTAAAAGGAAAGCTCTCGGGGTTACCTCGCGATTCAATCCTATTTTTAACAGACAGTCTAGCCTAAAACCTGCGAATATAGAATCCAAATTTACAAAATGTTTATCTGACCAATCATAACTTATGCATGCACAATTTGAAGAAGTGCGAAAACTCCTAGATATACCAATCTGCCCTTCACAGAGAATTTCAATATTAACATACATCTCAGAGTATATTAAAGAAACCGCCACTAAATTTTATAAATATACATCATTATCACGTTTTTAACATATTTCCTCTCTAGGGAAACATAATTTTGATCCTCTTCGCAAACATGCGATGCCAAAAGACTTTCTCAGAAAGTAAGTCGACCGGCAACTTTCATTTTCGAGCCCTCTATCCCTACCCACTCTTCTTCTCTACTTTGGTTTACTTTTCTTTCATGGAATAAGTTATAAGATTTCGTGGTTTTTTCTCGCTTGTGGGCTATTTCCCACAGATAATAAACGTCACTTTAAGGGGAGGGGGGGGGGGTCCGGAGAGCAAAAAAAAGCGTTTTTGTTAGCGATTTTTCCTGAAGCAACGGTAAAAGTAATTCATTTTAAAACTTCTGTACATTTTTAAATGACATTTCAAGAACATTTTGTGAGATTTTTGTATAAATATATAAAAAATTAAGCCGTTGCCAAGAGATCTTTGGAGAAGCCTTCGAAAAAAGATGCTCTGCGGTGCACACGATAACTCGAGAATGGATTATCTGAAATCAAAAAAATAACAAGATTTCGATAAATTAAATGAATGCCTAGGGCACAACGATCTGTTTATACATATACATATATATATATTTCCCCCGGTTTTGGCGGTCAAAAAACTGAAAAAATCGATTTTTTGCTTAAAAAATTCGATCGACAAGATCGTTGTATTCTTGCGATGTATGTCAAAAGTACATATCAAATTTGATGAAGATCGGTGCAATAGTTTTTGAGAGAGACTGTGCACCGGTTTCAAAAATGTAGTTTTGAGAAAAACACGTTTAAAGTTTTAGGCATGGCAAAAGTGTAAAAATGTTGTTTTTTCACTTACACTGAATCATCGATTCCAGCTTTATAAAGCAGAGTACCTGCTGCAGCTGCGATGTCCAGGGCCTCTTTTTGTTCCCGAAGTCGCAGAATTCTGGCGTAACTTTACGTTGCTCCCTTGAAACTTTCGGCATTTTATAAATAACCGCGAAACTACGATAGAAGGAAACACAAAATCACTGCACGAGTATATAACGGTAAACTGAGTTTTTCTATATTTTGACTATAGCGTAACGCAGCGCGCGACTTTTGAGAGAATATTTTTGAGATGTTATACTACAAGAAAATTACAAAAAAACAAAAAAAAACGATTTTTTCACTCTTTGGACCATACCCCCCCCCCCTTAAATTAAAATAATACAGTTAACACATTTATTTTATTTAAAAGAATTATGATTCTTCTTTTCTTCAAAAATCACCTTATTTCCAGGCGGATTTTAAAAAATATTTTTAAAAGAAAGCTTGACTTTTTTGTCTTCAAAAAAGGTCCTCAGTAAAAATGGATAGTTTCCGAGTTGTGGACCGCAATATGAAGACAGTGCTAAAGCTCGTGCTCAGATATAATCCATTAGTATCCCATACAGACTAGTTTTCAAGTCTTACCATTCTTTCAATTCATTCAGAATGACATGAATTCAGCTAATTAACAATTCTAAAATGTTTTCCCGCGGGTCAAATGAAGTTTAAATTATTTGTTATTTATTATAAACAAACAAAAAGTGCAGACTACTATTTTCAGAAATGATGTTGATTTTTCTCAGTATGAATGATTACTTAATTGGACATGTGCATAGAAAATCTTATAACGTGTTTTTCAATTTTTCAGCTTATTCTAAAGTTCAAACTTTGAAGAAACCATTTTTTTGTTGGTTCAAGCTACTAGTTATTGCTGAGTTACATCAAAGTGAAAGTTGCAGATCTATTTTTCATAAATCTGGTACCGCAGCTCAACGTTAAGGCCCTTTATTAGGATGTCTAATCGCGTCCGAATTTGGAGGCTACACGGTTGAATATCAATGTTTAATTTTTTGAATACCTCATCTAGATAACCATATCTTGAAGCCAGCAGAGCCATCTTTTCGATAAAATGTTTATATTTTGTTTAATAATAAAAAAGGGAAGAACAGTTGTAGTAACGCGCAGTGTTAGCTGTCTATGCATTTTCGGCGCGTATAATCTAGATTATAATCTATAATGTAATGATTTTACTGAAAAATTAGCGTATGAGTATATAGATGACGCATGTCAGAAATGAGTGAAAATATTCAACCGTTCGGCCTACAAATTCAGAACCGAATACTCGCTTGCTGAATATCTAAAACAAAACAAAAAACACTTTTACCGTTCATTGCTTGTTTCATCAATTGCAGAAAATAATATTTTTTACTGTTCACGGAAAAAAAATTGTCACGCAAATTACGTTTTTTCTTACAAAGTACTAAATTTTCTGCAGAAAATATTTCATAATAAAAAGCTATTGATTACTAATATAAGCCTGACCTATGCAAAAAATACTTGAAAACACTTTACTTATTGATTAATGATTCTGCACTTTCAAAAATTCTAAAAAATACCGGCTTTAGCCTGAATTTTTTAGAAAAATGCTGTGTAAATGCATATAATGTAAAGATTCACGTTATTACTGCAAATATTAAACAATTTTCATAAATCTTTCTTTCAATTTCTTATAATTATATAAATTAATTAATTTTGTCAGTTGAAATTGTATGAATCAATGATTTCCTAATATCAGTTTTTCTAACCGGCCGAAATTTCATAATAATGCCCGGCTTCATTCGTTCCGTGTCATTTATCGCCCTGCGGGGAGACTGCTGACTCGAGTTTGATGAGGGTGACCACCCACGTGAAAAAAAAAATAATTTATGTATCAATTATACATGAGATCTTGATTTAACTTTTATAAAATTTGTATAGCATTTTTATAGAACTTATATTTCATTTGTATATAATTTGTATAAGTTTTTGATCAAAACTCTGATTATGAAAAAATGGTGAAATCGGTGCATATAGGGCATGTTTAGTTCGAACTGCATAAACTGTTCGTACCGGTAAAAGAATGGTCTATGGCGGTAAAAAAAATTACAGTTACATACCATTTTTTACCGGTTTTTGAAGTCAAGATTCTCCAGCAAGGAATTAATAAAATTAAAAGAATTCACAGTTTTTACGGAATTATTGGAATTTATGCAATGCATGAAATTTAACAAATTTTCGGACTTCATGAAATTGATGATATTGACGGAATGCACGGAATTCGTAAAGTTCACGGAATACATAAGCAATTCACGAAATTTAAGGAATACAAGGAATTCACGAAATTTATGGAATACAAGGAATTCACTAATTTATGGAATTTCAGAAATCCAAAGAGTACATTGAATTAAAGGACTTAATGGAATTCACAGAATTGGATAAATTCATCGAATTCGCGGAACTCGCGGAATTCATGGAGTCCACGGTATTGATAGAAATCACGGAATTCATGGATTTTAAGACATTCACGGATTCCATAAATTCAGGGAATGCAAGGAATTCATGAACTTCGGGGAATACACGGAATTGACGGATTTCTTGGAATTCAGGGAATTCACCCCTCATACTGGTCACAAAAATAATGTTGGTGAAGCCCTTACCCCTTTGTAAAATCCCGTGAGAGCGGAAAGGCAGTCTGTGACTGGTTACAAAAATAAAAACAAATAAATAATAATGTAAAAAATGTCCTTTATGACATTTATGTCATTTGGGGACTTCACTTAGTTGGTGAAGCCCTTACCCCCTTGCAAAATCCCGTGAGAGCGGAAAGGCACGTCTGTGACTGGTTACAAAAATAAAAACAAATAAATAATAATGTAAAAAATGTCCTTTATGCCATTTATGTCATTTAAGGACTTCCCTTAGTTGGTGAAGTCCTTACCCATTTGCAAAATCCCGTGAGAGCGGAAAGGCACGTCTGTGACTGGTTACAAAAATAAAAGCAAATAAATAATAATGTAAAAAATGTCCTTTATGACATTTATGTCATTTGGGGACTTTACTTAGTAGCTTTTGCGTATATTCACACTTAATAATTTATTTAAAGAAAGACTTGCCGCAGTTGCGGCCTGATGTAATCAAGATATGAGGACTGTAAAACAGATTTAGAAACATATTTTCCGCTTTTCTTTTTAATTTTTAATTTTCTTTTTACTTAAATAAGAACATATTATACAAACTCTAATAATAATGTACCTATTTATATATTTTAATACAGTGTGCTTAAATAAGGGTTAACAAACGGTGAAATTATTCCGAATAGTAAAATAATTTTACATATATGCAAAAGTTTATCGTCTCTTTTCCTTTCGGTATTAAACATACATAATCTCCCACGCGCAAAAATTTTTTCTCGATTTTTTTGGATTGTACTGCATGAATACAGACGGTATCACGTACTGGGATAATTTAGGACGAAAAATCTAAGCTAGTACGATGTTGACGTATTGTTTGTTCCCTAGTATCAGTTTGAACAAGTTGCCTTACAATTGCAAACATCGAGTTTTCTTTTAAAAACAAAAAATTTTACGACACAAAGGATTATTTGCTACAATATGAACAATGTTGCGCTTAATTCTTTCGTAAACTTTTAACGTATAAGTTATCAATTGATCGTCATTACTCATAAGGTTGTTGCACATTGGTTCAGCGGCTCGAGCAAGAGTATCTAATATACCAATAGGAGCAATAACATTACTGTTAATTTTTCTCCCACTTGGTGCATGTTGCCAGTCAAGTCCCTTTTCAAACAATTTCTTCATAGAATTTACGAAGGGGCCTTAAAAATGAATTCATGTCACCTAGTTTCCCTTCTGTACTGTAGTTAATACCGCAAATGAATTGAAAACTGCGTCGATATTCATGAGGGATATTTAAAATTTGAACTTTAATTGGCCATAATTGTGCATTAGAACTATCTGATAAAGGTATTCCGTCCGTACTCCATAGCAAGCACATATCATATTTACTAGGAATAGCATTAATTTTCAATACTTTGAATTCGGAGCCGCAACTTATGTCGCAGATATAATTGGGGTCTTTATTAGTCATTTCGTTGTACTTATCTATCAACAAATAAACTTTACGTATTTTGAAACTGTCTACTAGCATTGACTTTAGTTGATATTCAACATGATGTAAGCCATTAATTTTGATACTGCTACAACCAGGGACGAATATAGAAAAAATTGGGGGGGGGGGGGGGCTGAACGAAAAATGTAAAAATAAAAGATATTTCGGCTTTCCCAAAAGGTGATGTTAGAATTGAGTTAGACAAACTCGAATTTTTTCGATAATTTTTCCTTATTAAATTGTGTGTTTATTTGCGTTATTTGAGTTTCATTTTCGAAAAATAGGCTAAAGCGCAGGCTTTGGACCTACCCTGTCGTCTTGCCGGTTCTATTCCCGCCTCGTATTCTGGAAGAGCCTCGGTGGCCTATTCGGTAAACACTAGACTAGCAAAGGAGTTGTTTATCTCCGGAGAGTCGTGGGACCAGTACCTCTAGAGAAAAAGGTTCTCTAAGTACTTAAGGCTGTTGCTGTTGGTAGTCCGGAACCCACCTTAAACTGTAGGTCCCCCTCCCACCACCAATTAAGTGTGTAGGAGGTGTGTTACGAAATAGGGAAGAAGGTGCAAAAAAAATGTAAACCCTCAGGGGACACATTAGAAGCTTCCATCCAACAAAAAGTTTAATAAAAGTAACTGTCGATTGTGATCATAATTTTTCAGAAATTTTTTTTATTAGCTGTTAATAACACAAAATATAATACTATAAAATATCAAAATTACTTACTTATTGACTGTATACGAATGAAATTACGACATTTGAATAGTGGTTCATGAGTGCAATTAGTGAAAATTAATGCATAAATTCCGAAATGACTAATCCGATAACTAGAGAATAGTAGGTAAATGAATTGAGCAACTTGACTGAATACCTAAAAACTTACGATATCAATGTTTTAAACAACGAGACTCGTAGTACCTATTGCAATACGAATGTTACACCGGAGTTGCCCCGTAAAAATTGTTGCATATACCCATAGCTTTTTACATTTTACTTCGAAATTCGCGTTCGCTTACAGATCTCAACATTTGTGAAATGCACACCTACTTGCACAAAAATACTGCCAGGCTGGGATTTTGCAAATCACTCTTTAAGCATTTGTGTTGTATTTCGATTTGTTTTAATCAAATTACATATAATCAAACGGTATTCTAAATTAATATTATTATTAAACCTTCTCTTTTTCAGACATTGCTTTTTATGCGGAAGATGTGGACATTTGTAACAGTTCTTTGAAATGTTTTTCTTCTTTTACTATATTATTCAATTATTCATATTAAGCTTATGAAGATTTGTTTTTCTTAGTTTTATTTCTAAATCTTCATAAATTTAATATAAATAATTGAATAATATTGTAAGTGAAGGAAAACTATTCGAAGAACTGTTTTAAATTTTCGCGGGCATTACGCTATGCATTAGAGCACAATAAAGTATGTTAAAGTACTTCATTTGAGGAGGAAATTCACTAAAAATTATTTCCGCTTTGGCTTATCTTTTTTCCGAACCTCGAAATTTTTTGAACGTTCAAACTGTTTTTATACATAAAATATCGGCCTCAAACTTTAAGAAATGCAAGAGCCGGCAGAAAATTACGTTAAAGTACTTCATTCAGAAATTAAAGATATAAATAAAATTATGTCAACTAAATATGAACCTGCGTCGGTACATCACTTATAACGCAAGACTCAGCTGTCAATTTCATCGGCGTAAACGCGAAGCCTGGCAGCCACTAGACGAAACTCTATAAGGTTGCTCATCGTACTCTCTTTCTATTTCTAAACGTTAGAAAAAAAGGTTGAGTCCTGCAGTGGAATTACGATGCCGTGTCAAAATTCGAATGGACCTTTTTTTTAACGTAGTGATGGGACATCAACATCGAAAAACATCGAAACATCGATGTTTCGCTTTCGATGTCGATGTTTTTCACATCGATTTTTCAATTCCGATGTTTTCGAGACATCGATGTTTGTTCCTCGATGTTAGACATCAATATTTTGTGTTATATCGCTTATTGGTCGCTAAAAATTTTATACTGCGAAGCTCGTGTTTTGATCAGTCCCTTCTGTTGGCATCGTTTTCATTGGTCCCTTCTGTTGGCATCGGTTGAATCACGTGACCAGTGAGACCCTTTAACCAATCACAAGTAGCGTACTGATGTGAATTATTTGTGTAAAGGGAAGCGTTCTTAGCGTCGCTCACCATGATCCAAGAAACTGTGGTCCCGCAACATGGTGGTACGAAATACGTACAAGCCGCGTCTCGTAAAGTGACCTCCATATTGGTTATCATAACAGCGCAAAGACGTTTTTCTAACAACGATTTAAATAATTTCGCGTCATGATGTAGCACAGCGTTTCTCAAACTTACATGCTTAAAAGTAGATAATGCGATTTTGGTTAATACATCTTTCACTTCGTAAAGATACGTAGTATTATTATTAATATTTAATATTTATTTAATATTTAATATTATTTAATCTTATTAAATTTGTTGATTGTGCAATATGATGCGCTTAGCGTTATTTGTGTTTGCCATACGTACACGATAAATAGCATTCCAAAAGGAACTATGGGACATTTTGGCAGCTTTACAGGAGAGCAAAAAAACATTCTGTTAAATCGAAATGACGATTTTAA
>JAAAKG020019561.1:0-20388 GCA_010014905.2 Druon quercuslanigerum
CCCATCCCTAGTAAATAACCTACCAAGGTATAAGAATTTATCAACTTGTTTAATTCTCTCATCATTTAATACAATGTTACATATTGTTTTCTCAATCTTTCCTTCGAACACAATAGTTTTTGTTTTATTTACGTTAATTTTGAGGCCCATGCCCTTCATGCTTGCATTCAGTTTATTCAAAATTCTTTGCTAGTCTTCGATAGACTCTACAGTAACAACCTTATCATCTGCGAACGATAACACACGTACCCTTACTGTTTCGAGTTCCACACCTTCTTCGTCGATAAGAGCTATTCTTGAACACTTGTCCATAAATAATATAAATAGCCATGAAGACCTAATGCATCCTTGTTCATCCTTGAACCAGCAACTCAATTTCCCATTTACCCTTACACTCGCTTCGCCACCCGTATATATTGTTCTTATAGTTTATAGGAGCCATCCATTTACTCAGTACTCTTTCAGGACTTCCCAAAGGTTACTTCTACAGGGTTTCTAAAAAGTCCCGAGACGGTTGGATTTTTCCTCAGGTAAAATATTTTTCAAAAAAGTGAAAATCATTCCTAAAGTAAATTTTAACGAGGAATTTAGTGGTGACCTTCATTTTGACCTAAAAGTTGACCTTCATGGCTTTTTGAAGGTAAACTTTGTTTTTTTAAATGGAAACCCCCTTTTGTTACATCTTCAATCAATAGAGCAGAAAACGATACGTTCAGGTACGTACTCAAGTCATAGGTGAAGTGTAACTTTTAAGGCCAGTTAGAGGTTATTTAAAATTAACAAAGTTTTCCACGAGGTCACAGTAATTCCTGAAGTAAATTTCAACGAGGAATTCAATAGTGACCTTCTTTTTGCCCTTGAAGTTAACCTTCATGGCTTTTTCAAGGTCAACTTTGTTTTTTTAAATATAAACCCCCTTTTGTTACATCTGCAATCACTAGAGCAGAAAACTGTACGTTCAGGGACGTAATCAAGTCATAGGTGAAGTGTAACTTTTAAGGTCAGTTAGAGGTTATTTGAAATTAACAAAGTTTTCCAAGAGGTCAGTGTAATTCCTGAAGTAAATTTCAACGAGGAATGCAATGGTGACCTTAATTTTGACCTTGAAGTTGACCTTTATGGCTTTTTGAAGGTCAACACAAGATTAATGTTTGGGCCGGTATCTTGAATGATACATTGATAGGCCCTTTCTTTATCGATTCAGGTCACCATTGCATTCCTCGTTGAAATTTACTTCAGGAATTACACTGACCTCTTGGAAAACTTTGTTAATTTCAAATAACCTCTAAGTTTTCTGCTCTATTGACTGCAGATGTTACAAAAGGGGGTTTTTATTTTAAAAATTTAAGTTGACCTTCAACAAGCCATGAAGGTCAACTTGAAGGTCAAAAAGAAGGTCACTGTTGAATTCCTCGTTGAAATATACCTCAGGAATCACCTTCACTTTTTTAAAAAATATTTTACCTGAGGAAATATACAATCGTCCCGGGACTTTTTAGACACCCTGTATATATCTTGTCGAAAGCTTTTTCTAGCTCAACAAATGCACAGAAAACGTCATTGCCCAATCTCTAACTTTTTTCTGTGATTTGCCTTAAGCTTAATATTTAATCCGTACATGAACTGCCTGCTATAAACCCACTTTGGACTTTCCAAAACTTTTCTTCTCTTATTTTCAATACCCTACGAATAAGTATTTTTTAGTATATATCACTCTCTCTTTCATATGACCATCCACTCCTCCATTCCTCCGAAACAGGGAGCCCAGGTACACAAAGTCTTTTACCTCCTGTACCGCTTTTCCCTTCCACTTCCACTTGTCTCCCTTATCTCCCCTTTCTCCTTTGCTGAGCACCATAACCTTCGACTTATCTGCATATAACTCTAACCTATTTTTGTCCAAGTATCTTCTCAACCTTTCCATCATCTGCTTTAAAGCCTCTTATCCTCTTATCCCTCCTATCCTAACTCCTCCTACCACTCCGGCCGCTAGCTTACTTTCCATATCTGCGATTAAAATTGCAAACAGCGTTGGGCTAAGCGGGCACTCCTGCCTCAACGTCTATCCATCCGGAAATCGTCAGATATTCCCTCCCATCCTCTCACCCTATCTTTCGTCTCCTCATATATCTCCCTCACCCTCTCGATCAGGTTTCTCTGTACTCCCCTCTCCTCCATTGCCTCCCACAACCTCCCCCCTATCCACCGAAGGGAACGCGCCTTTTAGATCTACAAAAAAACGCGTAAACTTTAACACCCTTTTTGACTAGTTCTCTATGCACCACTCTATGCCCGCCTGCGTTTTCAACAGTATGCCTTTCCTCATAACATCCTTTCGCAGCCTATCTGCCAGCACCATCGCGTATATATATTCTCTCAAGCATGATACTCTCTCCCCTAACAACCCTTCTTCCTACCGTGCCTTCCGCCAACCTCCCCCTTTATACACAAACTTAATGGCCAATATGCAAAATTTCGCAAAATGTCCTTTACGAAAGTTGTAGCTCCTATTGAGGTATATATTTTTTGTTTCAAATATTTTGTTCTGCAAGTGATAGTTTCCTCGTCCCTTCCGCTACGTACTTTCTTACTAATTCTATTAAAGTACCCTGATCTCTCTTATTTTCGGGACAGATTTCCAACCGATAGCTGTAGGGATGTCCTCTGTGGATCATTCCGAGGATCCATGATCCTTTCACTACACGCTTTCGCTCGTATTTTCGACGGCCGATCTTGCATTAATCTATTTTGACTAATTCGCCGACTACTACTTCTCCCTTCAAAAAGAGAAGCAATCTGCAACAGTTTCCCGCGAAATGGACTGACTGTTTGCGATGCTGCTTTCCTACATCGATTGTTCAAAATTGGACTGTACAGCGAATCAGTATGAAATGAACATACAGGCTGCTGAGGAAATGTGGCACCTCTTAAACCGCTTATTTTCCGCAACGGGATTAGTATGACGGTACTTTCCTGCTTTATGACACAAGAACTGGCCGCAAGTCATTTTAGATTCCAAAAGAATCTTCTTGTGTTTTGAGCAAAATCGTTCAGTTGGGATGAGTGCGATGTGTTGCAACCACTGAAGTGTTTTTTCTCTTTTTTGGAGAATCATACTTAGACTGAAAATGTTATATGTTTTATGTATCTTGATTAGGACTCGGGAGAAGGAAACCTCAAAAATAATTAATGCACATAAGAAACACACGCCAGTAGGTACTCTGAGCGCGGACAGTAGAGAAAGACCTGTCACTTATTGCATTAAAAGCCATGATTTTTAAGCGCTTTTTTCATTAAAATAAAAAAAAAAATTTCATGAAAACTATGACTGAAACAAAAAATGTGTACTTAATGAGCTATACAACTTTTTCAAAATATTTAGCAATATTTTGCGTATTCGCTGAGATAAACGCAAAAAGCTATGATTTTTATGGTTTTTCAAAAATGAAAATCGATAATCATTCATTTTCGTGAAAATGATCACTCTCCCAAAAAAATATATGCTACAAAAAATATGTATTTTGATGAGATCTATACCTTTTGTTTGAAAGATTTTGCATATTCGTTTAGATAAACGCAAAAAAACAATGATGTTTATCGGTTTTTCATGGGTTTATCATGAAAATTGGCTTGTCACCAATTTTAACTATCATATTCGTAACCAGCGCGTCAAAATACATAGGGTGCGGCAAAGCAACCCTCTGACAGGTTCCCGAAATAATGATGATCAAGCCCATATATCTTTCCAAATAATAGAAAGAAGGAATATTGGTCAAAACGCTTTCCCCTTTCCAACGTCTTGTAAGAAGCGAAAAGGCAATCCTGTGACTGATTACAGGAATAATAATGGCATCTCTGTAACTGGATACATAAATAATGTTGGTGAAACACCTATCCCTCTCCATGGTTTCGTGTGTATGTGGGAGGGGGCAGATCTGCGATTGGCTACGAAAATAATGTTGGTCCAACCCCTTCACCTTTCCATCATCTCGTATGGGAGGTAAGGCAACCCTTTGACAAGTTACATAAATAATTATGTTCAAGCCCCGACCTCTTTCCAACGTCTTGTGGGAGGTGGGTAGGCACCCCTGTGACTGGTTACAGAAAGCATATTGATCAAACCCTTTCCAAATAATGTTGTAAAAGCCTTCACCTTTTTAACATCTCGTAGGGGCGGGAAGGCACCCCTGTTGCTGGTTACAGAAATAATGTTGGTTAAACCCCTATCTCACTCCATAATTTTCGAGGGGCGAGAAGGTATCTCTGCGACTGGTTACAAATATAATGTTTGTCCAACACTTTCACCCTTCCAACGTCACGTAGGCGATTAGAAGGCGCCCCTGTGACTGCTTACGGAAATAATGTAGGTAAAGCTTCTACCCCTTTTCAGCGTCTCGTAGAGGGCAGGTAGGCAATTCTATGACTGATTACAGAAATAATATTGGTCAAACCCGTACCCCTCTGCCGGAATGGGTCACAGAAACAATTTTCCTTAAACCCCTACCACTTTCCAACTTTTTGTACGGAGCGAAAAGGTGACCCTGTGACTGGTTACAGGAATAAAGATAGCCATGCCCCTATCCCTTTTCAACGTCTCATAGGGGCGGAAAGGCATCCCTATGACTGGATACAGAAATAATCGTGGTAAAACCCCTATCCCTTTCATAGTCTCGTGGGGCGGAGAAGGCACCTTTGCGACTTTCTGCGAGAATAATGTTGTTAACCCCTTCAAGTTTATAACGTCTCGTAGGGGCGGGAAGGCATCCCTGTTACTGATTACAGAAATCATGGCGGTGAAACCCCTATCTCTCTCTATAGTCTCGTGGTGGGCGAGAAGGCACCTCTGCGACTGGTTACAAAAATAATGTTAGTCTAACCTTTTCGCCCTTTGAACGTTTTTTGGGGGGCTGTAAGTTACCTCCGTGACTTGTCACAGAAATAATTTTGGTCAAACCCTACCTCTTTCCAAGTTCTCGTAAGGAGCGAAAAGGCAACCCTGTGATTATTTACAAAAATAATATAGGTGAAACCCTTATTCCTTTTCAACGTGTCGTGGGGAGCGGAAAGACACCCCTGTGACTGGTTACAGCAATGATGTTAGTGAAGCCCCTACCCCACGTTTCAGCAGTGGATAACCCAGTCGACTGTGCTTCAAGAGGAATCTCACAATTACAATTGGAAGATCATCAGATTTAGAGGCAGGCGCCATCTTGGCTAGACCAACCATCAAATTACTGTCCTTTGTTTGAAATGTATAGAATTACTACGTAAAAAGGTTATGTATAGGCCATCTTGTCATCTTACGTCTGCCATGCTTGATTTTCCTCTACGGCGTTTGACTGGATATACACAATGAGAGTATTTTTCGAGGACATTCGTAGGGTTTAGAAGGGTCATTCCGTAACAACTGGTAGTCCGTTTCTTGGATAAGAAGGGCTTGTTGAGACTTGGAGCTCTTTTAGCACATGCTTTTCCTGACTACGGTGAGCGTTGCCCCTACATCCATCTCAAGGATTTCCCAATGTCCGTTCTAATCATTCGAAATGGATATCACTTTATGACACATGGTGACCTTAGCTAACACTCTCATATCTTCGGAGAAGATACTGGATCTTATCGGGTAGTTCTGGGGTAAAACGGGTGCTGAATAGTTGCGTCACTTGTGCTCGACATCGAGCATTACCTTGTACTATGTTAATGTTTTCTTTACCGCCCTTCTGGGTAAAAAAACGCGGCCTTTCGCTGAGGTCGGTCTAGATTATGCTGATCCAATATGGATACGTACTTCAAAGGGACGTGGTCACAAGGGCTAAAAAGGATACATTGTTTTCTTCGTGTGCTGCGCTACCAGAGCGGTTCCTCTGGAGGTAGCTTCAAATTATATTACGGAGGCATTCATCGCCGATTTCAGGAGATTCTCTGCTCGACGCGGATCTTTCACACGTTATATAGTGAAAACGTCACGAACTTTATGGGAGCGGATCGACAACTACGCGAACTATTTTCTGCAGCTTCAACGGAAGCGCAATTTGCTCGTTACTTCACTGTTCACTGAATAGAGTGGAAGTTCAACCCATAATCAGCTTCAAATTCCGGTGGATTATAGGATGTAGCTGTTCGCTCAATGAAATACCATCTAAGAAGGGTAATCGGCGATACTTACCTCTCGTACGAGGAAATGTCTACTTTTCTTGCCCAGGTGCAAGCCTGTTTAAAATTACGACCGATAAAATCTATGTTGGACGATACGATTGATTTAGTGGTTTTGGCTCTAGCGCCTTTCCTTATCGGATCTTCGATACACATGTTTCCTGAGCCTTCACTTTTAGAGGCTAAACTTACGCTGCCATAACGATGGTTGTTGCTGACCCAGATGTACCTGACCTTCTAAAAGAGATGTTCTGCTGAGTATCTGCACCTGTTTCAAACTCGATCTAAATGGCCAAAACAGACGCCTCATGTCAAGGTTGGCGATCTATTTTTCATATTACGGGAGAACATATCCTCTACGAAGTGGCCTTTGGCCAGAGTAAATCAGGTTCATCCGGGGTCGGATGGTCAGATACACATAGTATCTTTGAAAACTGCGATAGGTTCTGGGGTGGGCGCATTTTTCACTGGCCCAAGGTGGGCGTATTTTATTCTCGAATTGAGGTAGGTGATACATCTGCGATTCGCCATTACCAAATTGCACTAGTAAGTGCAATACTAAGTACCCGCCTGATGAATCGAGTAGCTAGGAGTGGGTGAGGATCGAGTCACCACCCCTCTGTCGCGCTCGTATTTTTAAATTATGTAACAGTTACATAATTGTATTAACGGTCTCATTAATAGTTTCTAGATATCTTGCTCTTTTGAGCAAGGTATAATGAATGATATGTTTTCTTTGCAAATAGGACTTGTTTAATTACCTTCCCGGTACGATCGAGTAAATGCGCGGGTGTTAAACACATAATTTTCGTTGCACTTTAACTTCTTGCACAGTAACTTAACGAGTTTATTAGTTTTCTGAAACGGAAGTATTTTTTCTACTGCGCGGTAGCCTCAATAAGTTTAATTTTCCTTTCCTATCTGTATGTTTCTTTAACAATTTTGTGAGTTTCCTGACTCGATCGTCTTCTTGTATTGCAGAAAGTAACGAATCGGAAGACTTATACCTCCGGTTGTGTTAGAATTGATTGTTCTAAATGAATAATCGCGGTCGTCACTCCCAGAACCTACATGTAAGCTAATTTTCTAACCAAACCAAAACACTTTTTTGGATGCAGTGAAGATAAATTGTGTGTCGGATTCAGAGATTCAAGTTTGAATGGAAAAGTTGATTAAGGTATTTAAATCGATGTAAAATTAATCAGACTAAAAATTAACGAAGATTAAAGTAAGTGAAAGCCAATAGTAATATTTAGATCGCAGGTGTCTTCGATTACAATTCGATTTCCTGTTTGTGGTCGACTGACGTAGTCTTAAGTCAAAAGTGTGCTGATCCCTCGCATCCCCATGCGCGCCGGCGCTAACGATTTCATGAACAATCACCAAATGGATGTTGACGGCTGATATATTCGAATCACTCATCTAGCGCGTCAGCACTGTTCCTTATACCATTTCACAATTGAATAGTAGCTCTAGAAAATAATCTAGAGGTTAACGATTCACCTTTAACTATCCTGTCAGTCACGTAAGCTCATCCGCGGATAAAGGCCGGAGGAGAGCCTGAACTAGGATAACAATAGAAAAGAAATTGGTGTGTTTCCATTATTAACGTGCGAAGTGTAAACCAAAAGCGAAAACGGTAACTGCGTTAGAGGTGCCAACTTTTTGTATTGTGCAACTGTGTCAGCGGTTAGAACGTTAGGTCGCAGATGTAGGTATACAAATTCAGCTTTTTCCCTAGGAAGGGATCGAGATCCATTGTGGAAAATCGGTCTGGATATGGATGAAATCAAAGTAAGGTGCAAACTGGGTCGATAGATTTAATATAAGAAAGAAAATAGAACCATAAACCTTAACAGCATCTTACAATTGAAAGCGATAACCTTCAAATGGAGCTGACTAACATCACAGATTCAGATGTCTCAGTGGCTTTGAAAAAAGACAATTAACTGAAAAACTTCTGATCCGGACATACTGCACAATTTCTGGTACAAGTACCTGACAAATGTGCATCTTGCGTTGGCAAGGTGTTTTCAAAAGATCTTTGAACACCTACATCTGATGCCAGGCCTTATGCTAAAATGTACAAGATATATAGTGCCTCAATAACCAGATTCCCAAAATTCATCAGTAATTTTTACCGATATCTTGTCTTTCAAAAATGTACATACGCCTTAAAGCTATAATTGCAGATAAGGTATATTCTTACTTCGACGAAAATGACATCCTCATAGAAGAACAGAATGGGTGTTGTAAAGACTCGCGGGGCAGTAAAGATCATGTCATCATGGACGCGATTAACATCACGCAAGCCCGTAACAATAAAAAGAAACTTGCACATGGCATACGTTGACTATATGCAAGCGTTTTATTCCGTACCACATGACTATTTGCTTGAAGTGTTAAAAATGTATAAAATCTTCTCACGCATCGTCGATTTTTTAAGTCGTCCGATGATGAATTGGGTTAGAAGAATCAAGTGTTTATATCATAGACAACTAAGAATAACTAGATCAATACACATTACGACGGGTATCTTTTAAGGCAACTCCTTCATTGTACTATGGGTCTGTTTTGCTCTGAACCTAATGAGAGATGATGCCTATTCTAGACATGGATGACCTTAAGTTTTCCAGAGAATTAGAAGAATTAGGAACCGCAGAGCTAGAGGTTGGTTCTAAAGAGTCCTCTCAACTCGGCAACCAAGATCAGGGCAATTAACACCTGTACCAGAACTGCTCACACGCACTCATTTACACTCATAAAATAATCGAACATCGACCTATAAAGTTTAAACAGAACCCTCTGCGTTTCAATTTGAAGAACTTGTGAAAGGCACAAGTTGTACAGTTGAGAAACTATTTTAAGAACAATTTAGATGTTGCACTTTATAACGCAAACTGTAAATCGAATCTCGATTATTCTTCCTTGAACTTTTTGTCAGAGAAGACCTTGAACATCAGGGCAGATACCAAAGGAGAATTAGAAACGCAATGGAGATAAAAAGTTAAAAAGGACTTTCAAGAGAATGGATGCCTTTCTCGAAATAAATTCCAGTAATTATTTTAGAATAGGAAGACTAAATCTTATATTGGAATGTTAAGCAATCTAGATGGATGAGCCAATCGACCTAATATCGTGATGCTTGAAAAAAGGGTTGAAGAGTCTACATCATTGACATTGCTTCTCAACTTATCGGGAATTTGCAGGTAACCTATACAACAAAAGCTATAAATATAGCGAGCTGAGGTCTGAAGCGAAGCCAATATGGAGGAATGAGAAACATCCATCTATTCCTCCTGTTGTGATTTTGGCTACAGGCAATGAGTACGCAAGGTGCACTGAACATACTGAACATATTGAACATTTAGATGTCATTTACATTTACATGATTGGCAGCCGCAAAACAGAAGGTGTATGATTACGAATGTAAGTTCGTGTGTAAGACGAAAATGCACGATTCGAACTTCGGGATTTTCAGGTAAAATCAGAGATCTTGGATATATTCTGCTGTACGCTTTGTTTACAAAATTTTGACAGCTGATGTGAATGTTCTTTAAAGAGTGTTCAAATACAGTTTTAAAGTGTTTTGAGATGCCATGACTTTCAGGAAGCACTGCATGTTTTTGCAGAGTAGTTATATCAGCAGGAAATGTGTAAAATTACTTGGGATTTTTAAAGTTTCAAGTACATATAAAGGAAATTTGAGGTTAGGTTATTTTTCAAGATATACAGAAGTAGTTTTATCTTTCAATTTTATTTAAAATATTAACCATTTTTTAAAATATTGAAAATTTATAAGGATTAAATGGAAATTTTTAAAAATACTCTTGGCCCTTTTTACTTATATATATGTATATTTATCATATTATTCTGATATGTACTACATCTATTTTGTAGGTTTTTTAAAATTGTTTACTTAATTCTTTTATTATGCATTTCATTAAGACAGGGCTCTCCACAATCCACAGGTGCAGCGTGAACCAGGATCGCACAGCCCTTTTTAACATCAACTATTTTTTTCTTCAACGGAAAATTGAAAGAAAATTAATGACCGCTCGGAAGAAAATCCCGGTAGGAAGGGCTCGGTTCTAAAAGTTGAACCTAGAGGGCCCATTTTTCTGACCTAACTTACCAGGATTAAAATTATAAGTGTTTTATTTAAATTATTTAAACTAAGTAATTGTGGAAAGTTGTTCACATACATAATATAAGACTTTCTTTCAATTAAAGATTCTCAGAATTAAAATAATTCAGATTGAAATTTAGAAAACAGAAAAGTTTAAAAGCGTTAAATATCGAAATGTTTGTCGATTAGAATTTTGAAAATGAGATCAATAAAAATGCAAAGCTGATTAAAGCGTTAAAAAATTTTAATTGCAAATTTTTTCACCTATTAAATAAGAATAAATTTTAATTCAATGAGATTTAGGTCTTGAAATTTTGAATTGCAAACTTGGAAGTTTATTTACAAAAAATTAGTAATCATAAATAAATTTAAAGTGTTCAAAATTTAAATGTATGTTTTTCAATTGGGCAATCTCTAAAGAAAATTATTTCAGATTAAAATTTGGAAAACAGAAAAATTTCAAATCGTTAAAATTTGAAATGTTTGTAGATTAGAATTTTGAATATGAGATCTATAAAAATTGTAAGCTGTTTGAAGCGGTCCAAACTTAATTTTAAAAAATTTTGAATTATTAAATAAAAATAATTTTCAATCAGATAAGATGCAAGTCTTCAAATTTTGCATTGAAAACTTGGAAGTTTATTTACAAAATTTACTATGCTTTTATTAGCTTTTATTACAAAGTATCCATTAGCACACATGTTTAAAATTGGTATCATTGTTCATACATTATAACTGTCAGAAATTTTATCATTCGGGAATTTTCAAGTCTCGGAAATGTTCTATTTCAAATATTTTCTTTTTCGGGAATTCGAAACTTTCGGAACTTCAATTTTTCGGTATTTTTCAGTAGAATAAATTTTGGTCATTGGAAATGTTCTTATGATTAAATTTTTGGTTTCAAAGTTTTGGAAATTTACAATTTTTGAATTTTTCTAGTTTTATTAAGTTTCACTTTCAGAATAATTAAATTTTGTGAATGAATATTTCCGGTAGTCATATTTTTTCGGTAGTTTGAAATTTCGTAAATTTGCTAGTTCGTGAATTATACTTTCGACATTTTTCAGTATTTGTGATTTTTATTTCTTAGCAAAAATATTTCATCAAATACAATTTTAGCGTCTTTGAAATGAATGTTAAGAAATAATTAATATTTAAAAATTTGTATGCATGTATGTAAAGTTAAAAACTAAAAGTACCGCAAAGAAATTTGCATGAAGTAAATTTCTTCCCACGATTTTAAAGGAAAGTTTTCTTAATAATTTTGTTACCGGACATATAAATAGGACAGTTAAGATTTCGAAGCGGAAATATTTGCACATTGTGATAATCACCATGTGTTATTGCGAATTGATAGGTGGTATTGCTCTTTAGATAATTGACTCAATCTTTAGAATAAAAATGATTTATAGAAAAAATATTCACTTTAAGTAAAATATAAGATCTAAGATTCAGTGACTGGCTAAAAGTTACTATTTTTGAGTAAACCTCTAGAATAAAATTCTACGGTCAATTTACTGAGTTCCGGTGTCATTATCATTACACATATATCTATATATGACTTTCTGGGTAAATGGGCTGTGTATTAATATGTAATTGACTGATGTGCCCAGTAAAATATTTCCAATTCTTCCTAGTATAGGTCATGGGGTTTAATATCATCGGCTGCACTTCCACTTGACAGATATAATTCGAATTAATCAGGGCAAATTGACGTTCGTAGAATAGTTAAGTACGTTCCATAGAGGTGGAATGCTTTTAACTTTGTATCGTTTTTATTATAAACCATATCCCATTGATTTGAGTTCCATGTATTCAAAGTCGAATTCAACTTTACCAGGGATTTATTTTTCAGGAAGAGTTAAATATTTATTGCCTCTTAGTTGCTAGCAGACAGATGTCGACTGAAAATTTGAAATATTTTATTTGGCTTTTAGCTGTTCCTGAAATCAGTTTTTATTATAGTAGCTTTCATTTAAAATATATGTATGGATATGGAGATTATTTATTAGAAGGAAACACTATATATATATCTAAAACCTTGATTGAAGAATTAAAAATTTTTAAATTCTCTTTAAAAATATATAGGAAATAACACTGTTTACTAAAATAACTCATACCAAAACTTCAGCAGGCAAGTGAAGAATCTTATCTTTAAAGTGAACTTATTTCTATTAGGCTATGCTGTGCCAATTTATATATTGAGCAAATTAAAAACATTCTTACATAAATAATAAAAAATTGTGCAACAAAAAACTCTATAGAAATTAGAGAAATGCAAACAAGCAATTTGAATTATACAAAAAATATATTCAAACACAAATCATTCTAAAAAACAATTAATTGTAATTAATTGAAAAAATCTTTAATTATATGTGACCTTAACAAATCACAAATAAAAAACTCTACAAAAAGCTCGAAAGCTTACTATGTGATGAAATTGCATATAGTTTATAGCAAATGCTTGAAGGTAGCTTGAGTATATTAAAATTGAAGTTTACAGTATAGCCATCATTTTAAAAAGTTTGATTGCATATGTTTAAACTTATTTTACACTAACATAAATTAAATATTTTGTCGCTGAACAGAATATCATGTATACGTTTAGGATATAATGCGCAATCCGATCAAACTTTCAGAATGCACGTAATAAATGTTAATTTAAAAACACACAAAATCATTGAGGCAGAAATATATAAAGCACAAATCTTAAAAATTTTCTTATTCTATACTAATATTTAAATTTAATTTAAATATTTTTTAATAAGAAAATGTAAAACCGAAACATTCATGTTAAGGTTTGGAGTTTGTGGGCTTAGAGCTTTCCGGTTTGGATTTTGTGTGTTTGGGGTTTGTCGTTTTAGGGTTTGTTGGTTTGGAGTTTGTGGGTTTGTGGTTTGTGGGTTCGTGATATAAGCTTAGTTGTTTTAAATAAGAATTTAATAGATGTAGACATGTCCGACTTGTTTTATATACGAAAACATTGAAAAGCTCCATTTTTAGCACGTTTTCTGCAATTGCGCAAAAATCATGACGTGCAATTGCAGAAAACGTGTTAAAAATGAAGCTTTTTAATGTTACGTATATAAAATAGGTCGTTCATGTCTACATCTATCAAATTCTGATTTAAAACAACAAACCTTATACCCCGAACTCTAAAACTCCAAATCTACCAACCCACAAATCCCAAACCCTATACCCACAAACCTCAAACCCACAAACCCCAACCCAACAAACCCCAAAGCCACAAACCCTGAAACCACAAACCCCAAACACACAAACACCAAACCGACAAGCCATCAACCCACAAACTCCAAACCTTAACATGAATGTTTCGGTTTTACAGTTTCTTATTCAAAACAAATATTTAAAACAATTTTAAATATTAGTTTTGCATAAGAAAATGTTTAGGATTTGTGCTTTATATATTTCTGCCTTAAAGACTTTGTGCGTTTTTGAATTAACAATTATTACGTGAATTCTGAAAGTTTTATCGGATTGCATATTATATCCTGAACGTATACATGATATTCTGTTAAGCGACAAAATACTTAATTTATGTCAATGTAAAATAAGTTTAAACATATGCAATGAAACTTTTTAAAATGTTAGATATGCTATATGCTTCAATTTTAACATATTTTAACATATTTCGAGCTTAAGTAAGCCTGAATTATCGGTATTCCTTTTTTTCAATTGTTTCAAATGCTATTGCACGAATTTGTATTTTTATTCTTCACATAGCTTTGTTTTTCTTTCTTTTCACCTTAGTACTTACAATAATTTCTGACAGTGGGTGTAGAGGTAGAGATACTTTTTGTGCTTTCTGTGGGTGTTACATCAGGAAGGGGAGTCGGAGAAGTATCAATCCTAGAACAAAAGAATCTTATGAAAAGTGTTTTAATTATTCAAAAGAAAATTTAGATAACGCTTGGACTCCAAAGATTGTATATTCTAATTGTCAAGCGACGCATATATTTGACAATGAAATAAAGGTTTGAAAAATGCGAAACATTTTTCTGATCGGGCAAATCTTATGATCAAAAGCTCAGACTGTAACTGACCGGGTGCTGATTGGGTAATAATTTAATTTTAATCTTTTTTATAACCTAATTACTTTTCATGATTTTGTTAATAAATGGACACGCATATAAATCTTAAATCGTGATAAATTATAACATTAAAACATTTTCAAACAGAGATTATAATGAAAATTATAAAATAATGACGGTAAACGACATTATGCAGATACTAAATTCATAATTGTTTACGCTTTTGAACCAAATAATAAAATATATAAAATAATATAATGCCTAATATATAATATAAAGAGCAAATGACAAAAGTCTCGCATTATATTTTGAAAATTCCGCCGGCAATCTCGCAACTTCCAGAATTTCGAGACTTTTGTCGCCTGCTCTTTATCACTTTTAGTGACCTGCTTTATATTAATAAATATTCAGTGTCTTTTCCTTGAAAATAACTAAAAATTAATAAAGTAAGAAATTCAAGAATTATAGTTCCACATTTACCGGTAATTGTTGGTATGGTACCTCGACAAGCAAATCTGTGATGATCATGCTGAGCTGCGAATGTCAATATTCAAATTATGGCAACATAACCTTTAAATCTTTTAAAAACATTCCGTGAATTTGCAGTATTTTTTTTTCTTTTTAACTAATTTTTATATTGTTTTAAGGTTTAGGCATGCATTATGGATAAAAAAGAAACAGAACGGTAGTAAAATGGGGCTCGTGCAAAAAATAAGAGACTGATCAGTAAGAAAATAAAAACTTTTAATTCAAATGACTCTACTCCTGGTGAATCTATTTCAGAGGAAATATTACAAGTTAATTATTGTTGAGAATGGCAAATTATAATTTTAAATTTTTGTACAAATATTTACCGCGATTTATGAACTAAAAACAATTAATTTTATTAAATATCTCTTAAATACTATATGAAAAGAGTTAATGTTGTCTGTATGCAGGGCGTGTGGAGTTTCATATAATAATATGCTCCAATTGAAGCACTTCAGGTAGTAGAATTCTTATAAATCATACGTATAACCAACTTTTAGTACAAATGATACACGCTGCTAATGGGCATTGTACGCAACTACACCTTTATAGTTTAATTACGTCACACTGTACCAAAATTATCATAGGACAGCCGTGTAGTCAAGATACGTAACACATGTTACATGACTGTTACCAAACGGTTATATCACATCATTAAATGGATGTTACCAATGTGCTTTATGCACACCTTACGGAATTACACTGTAAGCCCGTTACAGTACACTTATGTAAACCTCTTACAAAATTGTTATATACCTTGCGTGTCACCAAGTTACAGAACAAATGTTACAATATGGATACATAAGTGTTAAATGATATTGTTATGTAGCTGTTACTACTGTGCATTATGCACAGCTGACGGAACCACGTAGCAAGGCCTTCATATTTCACTTACATAACACTGTAACAAACTTGGTATGGATGATGCTTGTGACCAAGGTATGGAAAAAATGTTATGTAACGTTTACGTAACAATTACGTCACACTGTTCCATATCTGTTATTAATGTGAATTATACACAAAACAGAAAAAACTAAAGTTAAATTTTGTTGCATGTAAAATTTCCCGCATTTAAACTTGACATGCTATTTGGCGAAAGTTTATCCTACGATGGAATAAAAGATGTCTTAAGCTACTGTGTCCTTAGCAGCAATGGGAAAATGGAAAAGTATGCGTGAATTCGAGGTATAAATCGCAACACCCGATTCGAAACATCACAGAAAAAAAGTTAAAATTTCTTGCAGGTAAGACTTCTAATGGTTACAAGGCGAATGTTTCACCGAGGTTAAAACGTGTAGTTACGTGTAGTTACGTGAAAGTTACGGTAAAACATGTAGAATCGGTAACAGAAATCAGGAAAAAAATTTGTTCTTACTGATATATCTCCTCCGAAATAAATAACACTATTGTAGACGAATTAGAACTAATTTATTACCATTTAGAAAAAAGTGCAAAAAGCAAATGACAGATGGGAATCCCCATTTCTCTCCAATTTAATGAAGTTGTCCCAATGGGCACACAATTCCTAAAGTTGTCATGTGAACCTCTTTTCGTGGACGTCTTGAGGATGTCCTGAGGACCTTTTAAATACATGAAAAGATCCAAAGGATGTCCTAAAGACGTCAAGTCACATGGCATAGAGGTACATTCTAAGGGTGTCTTTAGGATGTCCCAGAGCCCACTGGGATACGACAATAGATAGCGCTGACATTGTAATTCTCGCTACATCTCGAACAAAAATGGAGCGACTATAAGGCGAAATATTAACCAGGCAAGGTTAAAAATTAGAAATGACCTTTCATTTATGTAAAGCTTATCCTGCAAGGTTAATTTTTGTTGTGGTGAATCTTTTACCTTGAATTGATGTGAAGTTTATCTTTCTTTTTTGTGCGAACTTACAGAACTACATCGTAACGCTATTACAGTGCACTTATGTAACACTATAATTAAATTGTTATACTTCACGAGTGTAACCAAGTTCTATAACAAATATTACGTGCTAGCTACATAACTGGCGTGTCACATTGTTACCTAGCTGTTATTAATGTGCATTACATACAATTTACTAAACTGCACTGTAACATTGTTTCGATTCGCTTATGTAACACTGCACCAACATTGTTATATTTCATAAGTATGACAAAGTTACAGAACAAATGTTACATGATTTGCTACGTAATAGGTATGTCACACTTTTATGTTGCAGTTACAAATGTGCATTATACACAACTCACAGACCCACATCGTAACGCCGTTACATTGAAATTGTGTGACGAAGTTATATAACAAATGTTACATGATTGCTATATAACTGGTATGTCGCATTGTTACATAGCTGTTATTAATGTGCATTATACACAGCTAACAAAATCGCATCGTAACGCCGTTACAGCGCACAAGTTATAGAACAAATGTTACAATTAGTTTCTATACCATTTACATCACACTGCATTATGACCCTCCAGTTATAGAACAAGGATATCACTAAACCGTAAAATTTGCTATATAACCATATACAACAATGTTACCCCTTTGTTACGGAACAGTTACAAAACGTGTTTGCTGGTACCCAGCCAAAATTTTTAGTTACGTCGGATAACACGTATCAACTGCTACTAAAAGAAGATGTGTTTGAAGCCGCCTTTCGCCCATGTAAATTATAGGTATTATAATAATTAAGGTTTTTAACGCATAAGAAAAGTATTTCACTTACTCCCTGACAATCTAATGGAAAATTTAACGTACATTCCGAAACGCAACAAGTTAAATGCCCATCTTGATGTATTTTGTAGTTTTTGTTGCATGATACGACAGGAATATTATGTGGATACTAAAAGGATATGCTGTTGAGTATCCTTTCCGTTCACTCGCTCCGCTGGGGGTGCCTGACTAAATTCTAAGTTAAGAACTTTCTAAACTTCCCTGTAAATGCCTAGAAAGCAAACAAATGTAACCCTACCAGCACCTGACAAGAGCTTGCCAAACATTTTCTGGTACAGTTATACAATTTATACACCTGACCAGTTCCCTGTTTAAAGTAGGGAGTATTAGGACATTTTGTACACGGGACGTTTAAAAATGTGAGGCAGGCGTTGTAGAATCGTCGGTAACTTATATTGCAGCAGCTCGAAACAGATGATGTGATAAAGTGTAAAAATTTGCACAAACAAAATTATTTATAACAACTGCACTGAATTTATGTTTGAAATTATGTAATTGCACGTACGGTCACTTACTAACATAATCGCACAATCAAACGCTATGAAAAATCGCACACACTGAGAATTCAATACCGTACCGTAATAAATGATCAAAATAAATGAGAATTTAGTATAATATCGTTTCAAAATACGGAAACCAGGGTTTGTGCGTCAAAAATTAATACAGTGATTTTCAGCCGTCAAAACTAATATTTTGGTTTAAACAAATGGAAAAGCTGTTACATTAACTCTTATAAAACTAGCAAAAATTTAAAATTCACTATATCAAAATTCACAAAACAAACTTAAAACGAGAGTGATACAATTTATTCGAAAGAGCGAAGACATCTTCTGAAGTTGCCATACAAAGCATATGAGAATCTCAAAGCAGTTTGCTGCCCATGTCGAAATAGTCCGGGCTAGCTCTGGTACAACAAGGTTTCTGGTTTTGGACTGGCCAAGCAATGTCGCTGATGGGGCGCTGGTTGGGAAATAAGTTTATTATTAAACTTTATTCATAACTTAATTACTTTTTCTAATTTCATTAAGAAATGGATAAGTATACAAATCTAGAATCGTGATAAACATATAGTAAACATGTTAAAATATAGATTATAATGACAACTATAAATAAATGACGGTAATTCACATTATACAGATACTAGATTTATAATTGTTTATACTTCAGTAAACGAATAATAAAATATTTTAAATAATATAATACCTAATATATAATATAAAGAGCAAACAACACAAGTCTCTGAATAACGAATTTTTTGGCGTAATTTTAAAATTACCTTATGCAAAATTTAAAATTTCTGAAAAAATATATGGTTGAAATAAATATATTCATTTTAGTTCCAATGATTAAGTATAATTAATTTCCTATTGCTTGAAGAGAACTACAAATTAATAAAGTAAGAAATTAAATAATTATAGTTTTCCCACATTTACCGTTAATTCTTGGTATAGCACCTCGAAACAGTACGGCACCAAAACAGTTCTCGTGCAAAAAAAAGAGACTGACCAGTAAGAAAATAAGAAGACTCAATTTAGCTGGCTTTAATTCTAATAAATATTTTCAGAGGAAATATTATGAGCTAATAATTTTTGGAATGGCAAGTTATAATTTTAAATGTTTTTACAAATTTGTACCGCAATTTATTAACTAAAAACAATGACAAATTATTTAAATCTAGTAAAGCACCAATTGATCCCTGCCGGGTTACGGTCGGGTGGCCCAGTTATATCACGGCCATGCTTCATGGCCGGACGCTGGCCAGCTCAGGGTGACGATGCTCGCCGGATTCCGACCAGAAACACCGGCCACAACCCGACAAGTCGAGCTCCCCGGCCAGTTCCCAGCTTAAAACCGAGATTATGATATTCACTATTCTCCTTATTAAAATTATTTTTCGAAGACTGAGTAAGAAGAATATCATTTTTTTATTGTGTTAATTTTTGAAATGGAGTCTTATAATATTTCGTATTTAGAATACTCCCTTGTCTTCTTCGCGTTTTAAATACTCGTATGATAATATTAAACGTTGATACTGCAAAAAGAATAAGTGTAATAAAACCTCGGTTTTTCTTATTTTGGAACGATGTTACTTGTTCATTTATTTTAACTTTGTTCATTTATTCTTACAAAAGGTCTCTCTATGTGAACAACATAACACCTACATACGCCCACACTGCACGCTCTACACTGAAAAAATCATTCTTAGCACCAAGTAAATGCAATTACTTGAATCCTATTACTCAACATCAAGAAAATATTATTTAACAGAAGTAATTTTTATACAAAACAGATACATATCTTTTGTTGATCTAAAGAATTGAATTCTTTTGCTGTATTTTCTTAATTAAAATATATATTTCTTACATTCAAAAAAATGATGTCCTTGAATCGAAAGGTCTATAGATTCGTTGAAATGTAATTAGTTGTTAAAAGAAACATATATTCGATTCAAAGAATTCAAATTCTTAAATTCGTTTTGAGATTGGAAAATAATCAATTTTTTAAGAATAATTGTATGCAAAGGAACATGAAAAAAATTCAATCATTAAAAAAAAGATTTCCAAACTATCTCACTTTCCGGTTCATTAGAGAAATAAATATCAATAGAAAAAAGAGGGAGAAAAAGCGAAAGAGTCAACCAAAAACCAACCTCTCACTCCTTCTCTTTCTTCGTCCTTTTTATACTATAATATAATAGAAAATATAGTATAATACAAAAATATGATGTAAGCTAAAAAAAATATTTCAATGGATATTCTCTGAAAAATGATTAATTCTAATATAGTCTTAGCAATCATGTAAAAATGA
>JAAAKG020019572.1:0-20388 GCA_010014905.2 Druon quercuslanigerum
TTACAATTAAAAAAAAGGCTTAAGGGCATATCAAACAAAATAATATTAAAACCAAATTTTTTATTTATAAAATAATGAATGAAAAAACAGGATTGTAAAAAACATAATTTCAAACTAACATATTTATATAATTTATTTTTTATGTATTTCATATTTTGAACACACATCTATGGATCGTTTTGTTGCTTCTTTCTTTCACAAAGTATACTACAAAATAATTTTGAAGTTAAAGAGGCTTCTAATGATTAAAAAAATATATTTGAAAGTACCTCTGCCTACATTATTGAAGAAAATTAAGTCCTACTACATATTTTAAAAATTAGTCAAAGTATGCGCCGCTTGTCTAAGAAAAAGGGTTTCGTAGACTTTTATGACGTTAATTGAGTCTTTTAAACCCTCCCCTCCTATAATTTGCCACCCTTACTTATAATGCTTCCCCCTCTTCTTCCCTAGCTTCAGCTTTCGCTACACCTCTCTCCGCACCTTGCCCAGCCACCAATTTTCTTCCCCTAATCACCCGCCCTACAACAATTACCCTCCCTCCCTCATTCCCAATAATTTTCCCTAATTCCCCTCTCTACCCCTTCTTAATTTCCTCGTACTTTCTCTTCTTAACATCTCCTTATGCCCCCTACATTCCCCTACTTTTCCCTTTCCCCGGTTCCTCTTATACCCTTACTTTCTCTAATCACCTGTCCCTACTTCCTCCTTGCTTCCCAACCCCCCTTTCTTCCTAATTCCCCTACTATCTATCCTCTAATCTCCCCTTGCTTCCTATGATTCCCCCCTCTCACTTCCCTTGCTTTGCCAACCCCTACTTTCCCTTAAAAATGACAAAATAGTCCAAATTTGGTCAAATTGAATAAATAATCTAGCGAAGAAAGAGAGAAAGAAGGTTAATTGGAGAAAATTGTTTAAAATTTGCATGTAATTTGTTAGTAGTTAATTAATCTTTAAATAATGAGAGTTTATCCGTATACTGAGTAAAGCCTTTTTGGGCACTTTTTGTAACTTTCTGTAATCTGTTTTTAATACTTATTTCAATTTTTTTAAATTTCTTTTACATATCTTTTCTCGTTTCGTTTACAGGTACTTTACTATCTTTAATAATGCTAAATTTAAATTTTGTTGAGTTTTGATGTGGCCTGAGATATAAATTAAAAACAGGTTCACGTTCTAAAATAGAGTGGTGTCTTCGGTTTGAATGGAACTAGTTTTATGAGAAATAATTTAGAAAAAATTGTCAATAAATATTTTTTTAAATAGATTATATATTACCATTTGTTAGCGAAAGCTCTGCACATAAATCGTAATGATTTTTGAACCCATAAGCAAAATTTTACCTTTCAAATGTTGAAAAGTATCAACCTCTCTGTGGTAACCAAAAGTAATATGTATTTTTTTCCTGATAGAATAGCTCTACCGCAAATACAGAGTTCAAATCAATAATTGGGTTCACTCTTCTTATCTTGTTTTTCTACACTTGAACCTGGATTTAAGTAGGGTTTCGAGCATGGTTGGCAGTTGCCTCGATCATAAATCCAGGAAATCCAAACGTAAAAATTGATGGCCCTTGTGAACCATTTGTATTAGATTTGGACGCATGCTAACATCTGACGCAACCTTAAATTTTTGTCCTGAAAAAATGTCTAGTCTCTTGTAGAGTTCATAAATATTTTTTCCACCAAAGATTGTTTTCGACCTATTAAAAATCCTTTTATTTTTTTAAGGAATCAAGACGTTTTTTGGTATTAACTACGATCGTGTTTGTTTCCGATTGTTGAGTTATGTGTGGCAAAGGTGGCGAAGATTCCATGGGTGTGACCGATGCCGCGCGACTGCTGCTGGGGGTCGCCGAAGGGGGTATCAGGGAAACGACTTCCGGGCTCGACGTCTGCCCATTATCTTCGTACACTCTCTCCTACAATACAATGAATTATTGATCCGCACATATTTTCATTCATCGTGCCTTTTTTGCTTAATTTAACTTTTTGAATTTTTATTTTTCACTCTTTATTTCTTTAGCAGTGCCTATCTCCTTGCAATCTCGTAAATTCATTTGAATCATCCAATTAAATGCTCATCAGCCGCTATCCAAATAAATATTTTATTATCCTTATCCCTACGCTTTTCATTTAAGCAAACTCTGCAATTTTTTTTGTTTGCATTAAATAGAATGATCTATGTCCCTCTCGATAATAAAATCTAGATTTTTCGATCTAAATTCAGTCGACTAAACAAGTCTAATTAAAAATCTATTGCACAATCAGGGTTGCTACAAAATCCCAATTTCGAAATTCCCTGACTTTTGCCTGAACTAGGAGAGCAATAATGTCAATGAAAAAAAATGTTGTTTCTAAATTGATCTTAAAGACTTTTAGTGATAACAGTCATACATAATTTTGGTCATAATTACGTATTTTACACAAATTACATAAAAAGACAAAAAAGTTTATTTTTCAACAAAAAAAAATCTAAAAAAAAAAAATATATTAAGATTTAACTGAAAAATATCCACTTTCAGTCGAAAATCTATTTGAACAGAAAAATACCTTTTCAACAAAATATTTACATTTTTAACCATAAAGATTTGTTGTCTACAGTAAAAGGAAAAATGTTCAACAAAATATATGAATGTTCAACCAAATAGTTAAGTTTGTAACCAAAGAAATGATTCTTTAACCCAAAAAAAAAGAATTCTCATCGTAAACTTCAATAGTTTATATTTCCACCAAAAAATATTATTCAAACAAAAAATACGAATTTTTAACAAAGTCATTGAAAACTCAACTAAAAGAGATTAATTTTCGAACTAAAAAGAGGAATTTTTAATAAAAGAGTTACATTTAGAACCAAGAAAGATTATTTAAACTTTTAGATTTTCAATCCGAAAATAGTAAGATAAAAAAGATGCTGGAAAGTTATATTATTTGTCTGAGTAATAATAATTAAAACAATCAGTGAGACGTTTAAAAGGGCATTTTTTAGACCACGGGATAAATCCTTTAGGCTGAAGTATATCATTTTTAACATCTCACTTATTTTTTTAATTAATAATCTGAAAATATGAATTCTTAATAAAAAAAGTTAATTTCCAAGGGAATCGTTTAATTTTAAATCAAAAAGAAACAAAATTTTCTAATAAAAAAGATAAATGATAAAAAGAGATATTTCGGGTTCCAATCGTGTACAAAACTATGAATTTTGCCAATGTTTCATGAAGATCGCAGTTCAATTCTTCAGGCTAAATCTGAAGACACAAAACTTCGGCAAAATACGTAGTTTTGTACACGATTGGAACCCGAAGTATCTCTTTTTATCAAAATGAATCATCATAAAAGCATTAAATATATGAAAACAGATAAATCTTTAAGCTTAAATGGAATCGTTAAGTTTTTAGCTTCCAAAATTAATTCTTAACAACAAAAAACGAAATAAATTTTTAACTAAAGTGACTGTTGAATTTTCAATCCGAGAATATGCATTCTCAGCAAATAAGAGGTAACTTCAAAAATATATCTTAAATTTGAGCGCCAAGAAAAAGCAAATTATCTAAGCAAATAATTTATATTTTAATCTAAAAAGACAAATTTTCAAGCAAAAGCAGAATAGTTCAATTTCCCAACAACTAAATTAATTTTCAACAAAAAGATGATAATGATATTACTTTTATAATTAAAAAGACGGAGCTCACACAAAATAAATGAATTTGCAAACAAATAGTTGAATGTTTAAATAAAAGAGATAACATTTTCAACTTGAACAGATTAATTTTTCAACAAATAAAATGTACTTTTAAAAAAATATTCAATTTCTAAGCAAGATCCTACTGAAAATCCTTATGTTGGTTGAAATATAGGAGTTCCTATGTGTTTCACATAAAGGTGCCATCTATAGGAAATGATATAGGATCCTATACAGGTTCCTATACAAGGCTCTACCTAATAAGGTACATAATGGCATTTCCTATAGGAGGCGCCTATAGGCGAAACATGTAGATTTATATAGGATTGATTTATATAGGAATGTTCAGTAGGGGCAGATTAAAATTGAAACATAAAATACGAATTTTCAACCAAGTAGTGGATTTTTTAAACAAAAAGACGCATTTTTAACAAAATAGTTCAGTTCTTTCTTAGAGTTCCGTCAAACAGTTGAATTTTTAGTACAAAAATATGAAATTTCTTTTCGTACCATATAAGATGAATTTTCAATAAATAATTTGAGCTGATGAATGATTTTTCAAACAAAATCCTTGATTTTTAACAAAATAATAAAAAATTAAGCCACGAAGTGAGTTATGAAGTATACAAATTATAATACTATACGCTTGCATTGCTTACTTGTTATTAATAAATATTATTGTCTAAATGTAATATCATTAAGGTATTTTACATGATGAAAGGGCAGACAGAAAGTTTCAGAAAAACGCCTTAGGTAAGGCCGTAGCACGATAAGCATGGTCTGGGTGCCCCCGCTCGAATGTGATCCATATTGCGGGCGCAAGTGGCTACCCCTATTAGATAAAGTTACCCCAAGTATCAAATAAAAAAAAATGTTTACAAAAGTTATAAACAAATCTTGAAAAATCAAAAAATCTAATTTTCTCAAAAAAGGCTTTACCGATCATTATGGTTGAAATATATGTTAGAGAGGTTTCAAGAACCGATTCTGTTGATAATAAGAATATAAATATAAATAAATTTTTTTAAGGAAGTACTTCTGGCACCATATCTTCCCTATATCATAATCACATTCAAGGCTGCCAAATACATTTTTGCGGAAATGATCAAAGCATTACTTCATAGTTTAAAAAAATAAAAACTACTTTTTGGTCCCTCACATGTATGCAATTCAATCAAAATGTGGGGCCAGCTCAATTTTTTGCTTATGTCGCAACAAGTTATACTCAATGTTGTAATAAAACACCAGATGCAACAACATTATTTGATTGAAACACATTTCATCGTCAATTCTTCAGTCACAGTGTCAATTGATTATAAGTAGATAGAAAAATACACCAGAAACTTGTAAGACCGGTCTTCGTTACTTCGGCCTCGGCATGCACACACTCATACTTGGGATATCAGCGCCTCCGTGGGCCGATCTACTATGAGAGACCACGTTTGCACTTTAGGAAGAAATATCTATTAGGCACAAATAGAAATAACTGAGAATATGGTACCTTTGACAAAATATCAAATGACCTAAGGGGGTCATCTACGTATGCGTCTACTTTGGAGTGTCCTTGACCGCGGCTTCGCTAAAACGTTAGAGTCGTCTTTGTGGCAAGAGTTTGAGATTTTGGTTGCTTTAAACACAAAAAAACAACAAATGTCTTTAATTGTTGTTATGTTGGCTAAGTTTAGAAACGAGCTTTTTCGAAAATTCGAAAATTTTTAAAAATGGCAGACTTTTGAATCAAAACAATGTTGTTCGTCATCTTTAAGACATTGGACCTCTTAGAGACGTTGATTGGACTAGCATAGGACGTCCTAGAAACATCCTAAAGGATGTCCTTGGGATTTTTATAGTTTTGTGCCCACTGTGAGGTGCAGTTTCGTATCCCAAGTACGAGTGAAACGACACCATCTGAAGAGATATCATTCACACTACCAAACTAATTTTTGTTGCAGGTATATGGTACCCTGCAATTAGTATTAGATTCACAAATTGTTTTCACTGTAATGCCTACACTTATTGAGAATGAATCAAAATACTTGAGAATTAGTTGCCACTCTCAGAGGAGGCAAAAGTCTTGTGCATATCAAGTGTATGTATGCTAATTGTTGGGTATCGTGTATGTATATAGTGTATATATGTTTTGATAAGTTATTAATACAGGATGTATATAGTTGTATATAGTTTTAATGATGCAAATAAAGTAAGAGATACTAATCTAACTGACTACCTCCACGTGGTGCATCCTGGGCAAACATGACATTAGTTTGGCGAATGTTAGCAGTAAACGAAGAGACGCAGTTTTCTGTATATTTATGACTAATTAACACTGTGATTGGGGAAGACACAATGAAGTATATTTTTAATCTAATAATGCTGTTGCATTTGGTTTTTTATTACACCATTGCGTATAACTTATTGCGTCATAAGCTAAACAATAAGCTGGCCCTTCATTCTCATGGAATTGCATACATGCGAGCGGCCAACAAGTAGTTTTGATGTTTTTAAACCATTAAGCAATGCTTTCATCATTTCCGCAAAAATATATTTTGCAGGCTTGAATGTGAGTATGATATAGGTAAGATATGGTTGGTGTGTCAGAAGTACTTCCTTAAAAAAAAGTATTAAAATTTTGGTTTAATTTATCTTCTTATTATCAACAGAATTGGTTCTTGAATTTTTTGTTCGGTACCCTCTTGGTACCCTCTCCAACATATATTTCAACCACCATGATCAGTAAAACGGTTTTTTGTTTATAACTTTTATAAAAAATTTTGTTTAGTAATAATTGGACTTATCTTGCTATGGCCTTTGTGGATTAACTCTAAGCTGCAAATTGAATTTATCTAAACTTCCCTGACTGTTTCAGGGTTCCTCTAATATTCCCTATATTTTCCCTATGACCAGTTTTAAATATTTTTGTCTGGAATTCGCTGAGCTGTAGCAAACCTGAAAATTTGTCGCATAGGAACTCATTTTCATATCGACAATCTTATCAAAAAATACTCTGAAATTCTTGAAAAAAATATAACTAATTATCTTGTTTAAAAAAACTACAAAGATTTTTTATTTCGCAGATAGCATATCAATGCTGTCATTTAAGTGTCTATTATCGAACATCACTATTCAACACCTAATTAGTTGCATACATCAGTTTAATGAAAATCTATCTAATTCTGGACAAAGTTCATTTCGTCGCTCAGATATTTTTTATGGCAGATCTTGATTAAATTCTCAGAAAGAATACGAAAATATTTTTAGTTTTTTTCAATGAACAATCTAATTTTTTCATTTTTTGAAATTTGAGTAAAGAATAAACAATCTAATCTAATCTGAAAAATCGAGCGGAAGATTATTTAGAATATTGGTACGAAACTTGATTGGTTTGGACCGTCTCGAACGATCAATTTAAAAATTAAAAGCAATTTTTAATTTATTTTATATTTTTTTGGACTTCTGCAATCTTTTCTATTTATTTTTTCAGACACGAGAATTCTTTCGTGTTTCGAGTAGGCACTACGTAGTCTCTGTTTCATTCATTTGTATGAAATGGAGCGGCAAATGCTGCAATTTGATTGGGCATTCTACTTTTGAGGATTTGGCTCTCTGTACAATCGCGATTTTTTAAATTTAGTTACCAATCACGACGGCGACGGGGAAATCAATAATTCAATGTGTTTTTGGAAAAAAAGAAAAAACAGCACGAGATTAAGACGACGAGTTTATTGGGTGCAGCTTCTAAATTTCTTGCGGCAAGAAGACACCTTTTTTTATTTTAAACAAGAATAATATAAGCTGTTGAATTTTATTTTCTTAAATAAATTATAGTCTCTTCTTGTTCACAAGTTACAGGTGAAGAAAAAAACTGTAAATAGTCTGATCTCAGCTTATAGTTTAACTTGATTTGTAAAGATTCATTCTAGTTATAGATTTTTTATTAAAATATAAAATTTATTATAGAAAATTAATCTCTCAAACGCTTTAATATCTTATTCAATCGTCATATTCTTTGAAATAACGAATGAACACATAATAATTTTCAAACTAAAAAATCGCTAGATTTTGTTTAGATACAAGTAAATAAGTCAGAGAACTACCTGAGATTTGTCATATTTGAGCCTTTTCCAAATGAATGACTTTTTATCTGGCTGCTGATTCCCAGGACCTATATCACCACTCGATGCATTGTAGTTAGGATTCGAAAAGGTTAAAACGTTCCGTCTACTCGCGTACAAGTATTTTTTTTGCTTCGTTTTTCTCTGGCAAAGGAGATAAATAATGACGACGATGATAATCAAAGTGATGCCCATCATGACGACTACCGTGATCACTACGGTTCTTATACTGTAGCTTTTTTCACGATTGAATCTATCACCATCGAATTTACCAGCTCCTTTTCCACGATTCGGGGTTCTTGTCACAACTTCCTCATCTATTTCGTCATAATTCGGGTCGCTTTCTGTTCCGGGCTTACGAAGTGGGATCTGCTTTGCAGGTGCTTTAGAAAGAAGATTATTATGTTATTTATTGTGAAACTTATATGATATGAGTTCGAAATCAGCATACTGCGGGGAAAATTTTTCTATGTGAGACCATTGTCATAAAGATCTACTGCGCAGCTAAGTAAGCCACAAATAGTTACTGCGCATCTATAAGGAATTCATAACTCTCTTGCGCAGCTTTAAGAACCACGGAAATCTATCTGGCAGTTTCTTTTAGAAAAATTTTTCCAACAAAAAAAACTTAAATCATAAACTTACTCGTCGAACAACTAGAATCCGCTTGATCAGGACAAGCACACTTATAACTCTTTCTCGTGTAAAAACAAAGGTGACTACATCCGCCATTTTCAATAGCACAAGGTGTCCATCCAGTTTGTCTTTCAGCTGCAACAGCCTTGACATCTGTGACACTCCCTAAAGAGTGACGAATCTTGATCCTATTTTGCCCGTTGATCTTGTCAGCCCGTTCAATCATCTCCTGAGACCAATCAGCCCAGTAGATGTGTTCTCCGTACTGAAAAATTACGTCATTGCATCATTACATCAATGCATCATTACATCATCTTCTTCTTTAGAATTAGGGTTTCAAATTCTGAAATACACGCAAATTTCATTTGTAGCAAGTTCGAATTGTGCGTTTCAAGTATTGCGCCGCAGTGACGGTTTCAAATGAGCGGAGTAACGAGGTGATGTGCTTCGGTCATTAATGTATGAAAAAACAGGAGCGGCACTTTGCGAAACATTGCGAAACATTTCGACACGGTCTTGATGTTGACGTTTCGTTTAATTTTAATTCATGTCAAGGCCAGGCTCTAACCCGTGGCACAACTGAAAATCGCTTGTACTATTTTAATAAAATTATGATCTTGAACCCACCTGAGTTAGACCAAAAGCGTTCTCAGCATCAGGTATCAGAGCAACCCTGAATCGACCATGAAGATCGGAAACTTCAATCCTGTCCTTCAAAGCATCTGCCCAGTAGACTTTCCTATAAACATAATCAATCGACAAACCATTCGGGAAGTGCAAGTCACTTGATACGATGTTCTTATGATTGGATCCATCTAGGCTGGCTCTTTGAATCTTTGGATGATCACCCCACTCTGTCCAGAAAATGTAACCTTCTCTGGGAAACAAGGCTAAGGATCTTGGCTCTTTAAGATTCTCCAAAAGCTTTTTTCTGCAAGAACCATCGATTCTAGCAACTTCGATGACACTGTTTTTTGTATCAGTCCAGTAGACGTTGTCAGCTATCCAATCTATTGCGACTCTGAAGGGAGCTGAAACGTTGGATCCAGAAATGATGGTTTTGGTATCCGAGAAGTTGTGCATGTTTACGGCCCTAGAATAAAGTTTAAAATTAGATATGATTGATGATTATCAAATCATGTATTTTAAATTCTTCAGAGATATAGTAATACCTGATGATCCTAAGGTTTACATCAGTGTAGACCATCAACCCCTTCTGCCAATGAAAATCAACCGAGAAGGCGTTGTGGACATTATCAATAGGTAAAGCCACACTCCACATCTCTGCAGTATCAAATGAAATCCTCTCCAGTGTTTTTCTCGTAGCAAACAGAAGGAAATTGGTTGGTGTCACATTGCATGTCTTTTTGTCATCATTGATGACAATTCCAGTTGGACAAGCACAGGAATAACCCTTGGGATTACGAAGACAAAGATGGGAACAGCCACCATTGTTTTTCTCACAGACGTTTTCTATTTTATTGAGGTCTGACCACTGAAAGGAGGAACTCATCTAACAAACGTATCATCTAAAACATAAGTCAACTATCTTCTTTAGAAAATCACTTACGTCAATACCCCTGAT
This sequence comes from Druon quercuslanigerum, assembly GCA_010014905.2. Lineage (NCBI taxonomy): Eukaryota > Metazoa > Arthropoda > Insecta > Hymenoptera > Cynipidae > Druon > Druon quercuslanigerum. Next base: position 10,018 of record JAAAKG020019572.1, read on the forward strand.
ATCCATTACGCCCTCCAATTTATCAACAAGTATCTTCCTTCCAGAACCATCCTTCTTATCAGCCTGGAAAACAGCTTTAGCTTGCCAGTCACTCCAAAAGACACGATTCCTTATAACAGCAAGTCCATAAGGATGTTCCACGTTCTCAATAAGAACTTTTCTGTTTTTGCCATCAAGATCCGCAACTTCAATCATCTTCTTTTTGGCATCGTTCCAATAAATTCTGCCCTGTTCGATATCAATCGATAGACCATTAGGCCAGGCGAGATTTTCTGTAACGACTGTTGTTCGTTCTTCACCATCCATATTAGCTCTCTCAATTCTAGCATTGTGGCCCCAATCTGACCAGAAAAGGAAACCTGCTGAATAGTGAATAGCAATTGCTCGAGGATTGTCTAAACCTGACCAAATTAGGACTTTTCGGTTCCTGCCATCAAGTTCGCAGACTTCGATACTGTTTAGACCAGCATCTGTCCAGTAAATCTAAAAAAATATAATGAACTACTTATCTAAGTTTACCTTTGGTATGTATACAATCTCTTTCCTTCTAGATCTGATAACTCACCTTCTTCCCAATGGAATCAACCACCAAACTATCAGCAGTATCAATTCCCGAATCAATAATAGTTTCCACCACCTTACCATTGAAACTCGCCTTCTTGATAACATCCTCTCCAGGATCAGTCCAGTAAACTTCGCCATTCCTTAAATTGACGTCAACACCACTAGCATTCTTTAGATACGAAATTGGTAGAACAACATCCAAGGCATAGTCAACATCAAAAGAGACAACCCGAATATCCACTCGGTGAGCTAGCACCAAAAATTTATTTGGCACGTCTGGACATGTCCTTCCATCACTCTGCATAATTTTTCATGTTAGATCATCATCATTTTACCAAAAATCATAAATAAACATCCTTAATTTGTTACTTACCCCAAGAATGAGACCAGTAGGGCACGCACATTTAAATCGTCTGGGGTTGACGGCCAAGAGGCACAAATGCGAACAGTTCCCGTTGTTATTCTTGCAAGGGTTGTTAACATTTTTTCGATTTCGATGAAAGACTCTTACATCCATGAGACCTGAGATGCTAGATCTGATGACTGTTATGTTCGCTCCAGTTTCTTTGTCTGCTCGATGGATGCTTTTAGTATTCCAATCGGTCCAGTAGATTTTATCTTTGTGAACCACAAGACCAAATGGATGTGGAAGATTCAGAGCTAAAATTGTTTATAGAATTAGAAATTATCTTAAAGGAAAAATTTGTTTTTTGTGGGTAAAACGAAAACCTACCAGAAGATATCAGTACGGTTCTGCCTTTACCATCCAAATTGGAATACTCAATTCTCTGCGTGCCAGCATCATCCCAGTAGAGTCTCCTCTTATCAAAATCTATTGCTAAACCATTTGGCCATGTCAGATCAGTTCCTATCAGTACTTTCCTATCAGTACCGTCCATAGAGGCTCTTTCGATTCTTGGCTTATCGCCCCAATCGCTCCAGTACATGTATCCAGCTGTGAAGAGAAGTATAATTTACCACTGGATGAAATTCACCAACATAAACTTCATAAGATTAGGATGCTTTAAGATTTAAACTCATACTTGTAGGATCCAGTATAATGTCTCTCGGTTTGTCAAGGTGATTATGAATCAAGAGAGTTCTCATACTGCCATCTAGATTTGAGCATTCAATTCTCTTTGTGCCAGCATCAGTCCAGTAGATTTTTCTTGTGATCCAGTCCATTGCTAACCCAGCTGGTGATTCTAAAATTCAAGATTGATGCATTGAAGATTAATTTAAGAATCTTCAAAAACATTATCTAACGTTGCTTGTAAATCCTCTTACCCAAATTGTGACTGATGATGGCACTCTGATTCGTTCCATTTAGAAAAGCTCGACTAATCGTATCAGCTTCCACATCAGTCCAGTAAATCATATCCTGATTAGCATCCCAAGTAAGACCTACAGCACTTTGTACATGATCAACAGGAATAACGTTGTCATATACTCTAGCAGACTCCTCAATTGGCATAATCCTCAAATCCTTCTTCCTCGCGAATATCAAAATATTATCAGGAGTGCTAGCACAAGTTTTGCCATCCCTCTTGATCTTTAAACCCACTGGACAAACACAACTGTAGCCTGTGTTATTAGGAAGACACATATGAGAACACTTCCCGTTGTCATTTCCACAATGATTGACATAGTCTGGTTGACGTTGTGGATGGTAACTATGAAGATCCATCGGGAAATGGAGACCAGAGTGAATAGTTTTAAAACCCTTTCCATTTGCTTTGTTGGCTGAAGAGATACTTTTGAGATGCCAGTCTGTCCAGTAGAGGGAATCCTCGAAAACCGTGATCGCAAAAGGATGAGGCAAACCTTTGCTGATCATCTTTTTCCTATCGGAACCATCTAGACGGGCTGATTCAATCACATGGTGTTTGGCATCAGTCCAAAAGATGCGATCCGATGTGTAGTCAATCGTCAAACCATTTGGCCAGAATATCGACTCTGTGACCATTTCTCTTCGGTCGGAGCCATCCATGTTGGCTCTTTCGATTTTTGGATGTGGTCCTATGATTTATAAATAAGACTTAACGTCCAGAGAAGTAAATTATTTCAGAAAATATCACAAAACATACCCCAGTCTGTCCAGTAGACATAGCCAAAGTTAGGATGTACAGCTATTGCTCTAGGTTTGTCTATGTCACTTGATATTAAGACGTGTCTAACTTTGGTATCAAGCGTACTAACTTCAACTCTTCTGGTTCCCGAATCAGTCCAGAAAAGTAAATCATGAATCCAGTCAACTGCAACACCTCCTGGTGTTTGTAGACCCCAGCGTATAACATCTGTAAGATTGATAATTTTTAGGAAATAACTATATCAAGATAATTCAAAAGGACAGGATTTAAAGTACCTTCAGCTCCAGTTCCATTCACAAAAACCTTTCGGATAACATCCATCGAAACGTCTGACCAATAGATGCTGCTTCTTTTATAGTGGAAGTCCAAAGCTATGGCATTGTGAAGACCTTTCAGAACAGATGTGTATTTCGGGCTGGTCATGCTCACCTGAGTAACAGTAAATGTTTTATTTATTTCTTCTTCAAAAATAATTAGGAATAATTAATGAATCAATTTGGTTGTACCTGTCGGATGTCAACCCGGTTTGCAAAGAGCAAAGTGGGATTGGCGCCCAATGCTTTACAGGTTCTCAAATCTGGTCTGAGGACATAACCTGGCATACAGCTGCAGACGAAAGAACCAATCGTGTTGTTGCAAATCTGGCTGCAGACTGGATCCTAAACAAGTTATTAATAGTTTACCAACTGCTTTCTAACTACTTATGTCTCCCTAGAACGATTTTCATAGATAGAAACTAACCTTTTCAAATTCACATTCATTGATATCGTTGCAGGTCACGTTATCTATTCCAAGAACAAATCCTTGGTCACAAGCACATGCTTTTTTGTTATCAACAGTCAATATACACTTCTGAGTACACTTGTCTTCTTTGGTGCAATTCCGTTTATGAGGACAATTCACCTCGTCTGGAAGATTATAATATATACTTTAGGTATAATGTTACGTGTTCAGATACAAGGTAAAATATTGCAGAGTATAAATAAAAACCATCTTTTTCCGGGCAATCTGGAACTCCATCACAAACGTGTTTAACACTAATGCAATTCCGATGATAATGATGCATCATTGGATGTGCAACTGATTCATTTCCTTGTTGGGTATTTTTACAAAGATACTGAGTAGCATCGCAAGTAATTGCGCAACCCTGTTCATCTTCTCCATTAGAGCAGTCTGGTACACCATCACAAACCCAAAGACGCTAGAAGAATGATTGAGAAAGGGGTAAAATTTTAAAAACTTTAACGAAATTTATGATCTTATTAATTAACATTATGATGAATTAATTTACAGGGACACATGAGGCTGTGGAGCACGTAAATTCTTCATTGGAACATTCCTTTGGGGTTTGATGTTCACACATGTCTTCGTCTTCCTTGCCTTGACAGTCGGGTTCCTTATCACAGACCCATGTTCTACTTATACATTTCCCACTGTTACACCTAAGTGGATTAAAATATAATGAAAATTATAATTGCAATTGGATTATTATGTAGGAGTAATTCAGAAGTTTTATCTTCTGAATGAAAATCTATTCCAGATGTATCTGTACCTGAACTCATTAGCATTGCAACTCGCTCCAACAAGAGTTTCACAATTATCCTCATCACTTCGATCGCCACAGTCATCATCCCCATCACATCTATATTCACGAGATATGCACCTTGGATAGGTACACTTGAACTCATTTTCCTTGCAGTGCACATCAACTATCTCTGGATTTGATAATATTTCATATATTCTTTTGCAACAACTTTTATTTCGATTTTTGTAGATGTTTATCTTACCGCATTTAACTTCATCTGATCCATCAGCACAATCGCTTTCTCCATCACATCTGTAGTTGTTTAAAATACAGGTTCCATCCATACAGGAAAATTCATTATCATTGCATTTCCTGGAATAATAGAATAGATATTTTTTTTAGTTGTTTGTTATATGACTAGTTATTAAAGCTGTATTTATAAATTCATGGTTTTATAAATACACTGGGAAATTTGCACTTAGAATTATCCAAGGATTGAAATACCCTATTTTAGTTACACACTTGCGTTGGGTTGCTACTGTACTCTGAACTATCAACCCCTGACAGATGCATGCAGCAGGGTTCAGAAATTACCTTCACCCTCGAGATTTCTCGTACGACACAAAGAAAGTAGGCACCCTGCAAATTGGAACCATTCCCAGATGGTCCCTATTCGTGTGTTTTCGAGGAAAGTAATTAAAAGTGGAACAAAAATTCTGGATAATCAAAAATCCAGATTAATAAATAGGTTATATAAATGATTAAGATATACATTATAGAACAGGCCTAAACATTCCCGAATTAATGTATACAATTTCGTAAAATATTGAATATCCCTGAAATCTTAAATAACCTAGATAGTTTCAGAACATTCTACAATATTCCAAAATATATTTTAAAAAGTTGAGAATATTCTAGAATTTTTAAAATAGAATTTAAAAGCAACATAGTATTCTATACATTTTCCAAGCGTTCTAGAATATTCCAGTGTATTGCACAATACTGATTGGAAACACCTGCCCTTAATCCTATACGAATATAACCTGCGAATAATTGATGTATTTCCAAATTTTAAGGTTCTTTTCAATTTGCATGAGGGTTTCTTCCGATCTTTCCAAGAATGGGAAAAATGATGCAAATAGAAAGAGTTTGGATCACGTTCTCAGAAAACTTGACACGTGTCAAGTGGAACGTATACAGAATAAAAAAAAAGAACTCGCCTAAGGCGTCAGGCAAATGACGTCACGTTTTCAAGGGTTACATCTGTTTTTAAGGGTTGTTTCCTCTTTAGAGACCCTGTATTTGCGAACCCTTGTTTGCTAAGGAGTCTCCTGAAGCGAAGGGCCCATGAATATTTCTTTACTTAGAAACGACTTTTTAATCTCTTCATGTAGTCCGGTCACTTTGGAAGTGAATATCTCAGATAAGGAAAATGGTTTTAAAAAACTGTACAGTGAATTTCAATGTGTTTTTATTTTTTCGTCGATGGCATGCTTAGCGGTTATTGTGCAAAAATCTGATGAGGCACTCTCATCCTTTGTTTCCCGGAAAGCACCGAAATAATGCGCTTCGAGTAGATAGGTCAACGTTGAGAAGCTCCTGTATTGTCAAATTTGCCTAGAAAATTTCGATTTTTTTTATTTATTCTTCAAAGCCTTAAGAATTTATAGCTTTTATAGAATTTATAGAATCTATAGCCCGTCCGGGTCTTGGAGTGTACCGCTACACTTGAATGAAACAAACATCTCAACTGAGCCATTGCTAATCGAACGTTTTTATGTGGTTGAATTAACAGAAAATTAATATATTTTTCAAATTTTGTTTTTTATCGTAGGTGCATCAGTACTGAAGATAATTCTGTGTAGGATAATTTAAAAAAAATCGAAATTTTCTAGTCAAATTTGAGAATACTGATGCTTCTCAAAGTTGACATATCCAGTCCAAGCGCATCATTTCGGTGCTTTTCGGCGAATAAAGGGATGACAGTTTCTCATCAAATTTTTGCACAATAACCGCTAAGCATGCAATCGACACAAAAATAAAGATACATTGACATGCACTGTACACTTTTTTTTATCATTTTTTTTTCTCTGAGATATACACGCCCAAAATGACCGGACTAAATGAAAAAATTAGTGAGTAGTCTTGTTGTCATATTTTCAAAAGCTAATAACACCATGATCCCGAAATCCTTTCCATTGCCTTAATTAGTTCCTTGATTTCAAAAACTAACTAAGATCCCAAACGGTGAAAGATGCATTGATATAACTTATGCTATTTTCACACATCTAAGCTAGTTAATCAGACAGATGTCATGGATGAAATGAGAAAATAGGATAAAGTAAAATAGGATAAAATAAAGTCGTTTCCCTTAGACAATATCCAGTAATCCCGTCTTGCGGATGTTATTGTGCGAGCTTTACATGGTAGAAACGCATTTCCTATAATGGATACTCCCTCCGAACAGTCTTACCCCACGACCTCACCTAACGTTTTATCGATGACCATGAATCACCATTCTTGTCCGGCCACCCCACATTTCATATTTCCCCTTCGGATAAAGTGACAATTCTGAAATACGGATCCGAGTTTTCTTTTGAGGGCCAAGAATTTCATTGATCTAACCTTTCAACCCCAAGGGACCATGACCAATGCACGTCGATTTTTAAGATTACAAAGACCTTCAATCTTAAACTTAGCTTCCGTATTATGTTCTTTCTTCGTTTCACATAGTTGGATTTTTACTTTATATTTGCAGGCCCTTATTATATTTCATTTTCATTCCGGCCCCTTTATTGCAACACAATCTTATTTTATAAAATATAGTACGATTTTATTTGGAGTTTCCATTAATGATTTTCAACCCATTTTAAGAATGTGGATGCGGATCAGAGCTTCATTTTTTTTATTAGAGCCACCCTCATTTTGCAGATTCGTTTTGCATGCGGAAGGGATCTCCGCCAATATTAGGGGTAACGTGTGACCTTTTTGAAAGGGCCTTCAATCCCTAGTGTGTGTTTTTTGATTAGCTGAAAGAGGGTCTTCAATAATAAGACTCGAATATCAAAATGAATATAAGAGATTCTAAAAATAATTTATTTAGATAACTGGGTATACATTGAAATTACGACCCCTCAAACTGGATCAGAATTGGTGTGTAAAACTAAAATGAAAAAGGGATCACGATATGATGTGATTTGACTACAGGTTTATATCTTTCGTATTATGAAATGAAAAAAACAATTAATTTAGTGGATTCGAAAACAAAATTGAAAGACAGCGGTTCATCTAACATCCCCTACACCATCTGACTCCAAGTTTCAACCTAACAGCTTCCAGTTGGTCGATACCACGCGCCACCGACGCGCAACCATCAAGGTTGCCTGGCAACCCACCTCCGCGCCCTGGATCGGCGGTCATCCTCCTCCTAAGCCCCCTAAACTCTCCCACTTTTTTTTACGTTTAACAAACCCCACCCGATGACCCCCTCCCCGACCTTCTCGTTCACAACAACCAATAACCGATTATATCAAGTTATCAGATTCTTTCTCTCCATTTCCTTTTTTGTCGTTATGAAGTATTTCATTCTATTTTAGTAGTAGCAAAGAAATGCGCCAGTCAATTGGAAATCTAGACCAAACTAAGGTAGGTCTTTTAGACTCACTGTCAATTAAGGATGTACACTACGTACAATTAATATCAAAAGTCGCCAATCTTTAAAATGATTGATAAAATCAAAACAAATAGATCTATTATTAATTTCCAGAAATCTTGACGGAAGCTTCTAAGAGTACTTTTAAAAAAATCAGGTTAAAATTGTTTATTTAACAGTAGTTATTTAGAGTTTTAGTTTTAGCTTTCTATTTAGGGAAAGGTTACAATTCTTATTTATTCCGAATGATCAAGGTCTCATCTTCGAAGGATTTTTTACAATTTTATTTGGGTCGTGATAATTAAAATTTAAACTATGATTGTTTATAACAATAATGAGGCCTTGATCATTAGGAATAAATAAAAATAGTAACTTTTCTCTAAGGAGAAAACAAAACTAAACCTTTAAGTAACTACTGTTAAATAAACAATTTTAACCTGAATTATTATTTACTAAAATATGCTCTAAAAATGCTTCTAAGAAATGCTCTAAAATGTAACTTTTGAAGGCTTCATCCAATCGAGCGAGCCTTTTATACACATCTTAAGGTATCCAAAATGAAGGTTAAGTTCTTTAAGCAGATATTTCCAACCAAAATTAAAAAATTTAGAGCATTTTCAAAATTTGAAAAATAAATTCAAATGTTGGAAAATTTGACAAAGTTTCTTATAGGCTAAATAGAATATATTTTTCTAATAGATTAAGAAATTTTATTTAAATTCTTCACTAAATATGAAGTATATTTAGAAAATATCTCAGTTAAATTTTTCAATTAGACGAACATTTAAAAAGTTATAGATTTTTTAATTAAAAAAAAAATTTTTTTTAGTTACATGCTTTTCAACATTTTGAAAATTTTCAAACAAGAATTTTTTTTAATAGGTTGAGAAATATCAATACAAATTTCTACTAGATATAAAATATATGTATTTTAAAACTATTCTCATGAAATCTCTTAATTAGAGAAATGTACAAAAAGTTGGATCATTTTCAAAAATATGCAACTTTTGTTTTTAAGAGATACGTAAATTTAAAATGTTGTTCTTAGTAGATCTGAGCAATATCTACAATTTTTCTTGATGAAGTTTTTCAATTGGACAGAAAGTATCAAACGCGAAGCGCGAGTTTCGTAATGAGAATACATTCGTCAAAGCCCGGTTCTTTGAGAACCTTCTTTAAAAACGAATCGAACAAAATTTCAGTTACAATTTACAGCTGTAATTCCTCAGAAGTTTGAATCGCAGTTTTCGATAAAAGTTATAATATTTATGATATTTAAAAAGTATAGTTAAAGTTTACGCATTACACGTACGAAAATGGGCGCGGAGCGCGAGAACATATGCGCGCGCCTCGGGCGCGCTCAAACTTGGCGCTAGGCGCAGCGCGCACGACGCGCAAGCAGGGTGTGCCCACGTAGCGGGCATATTTTTTTCTATATTCTAACAACGTTATATTCGCGGTCTTTTATTTTTTATTTTAACTCTTTTTAAGTCCGCCAGCAAATTTGAAAAAAAATTATAAATCAACTAGCTCGAGATTCGTTTTCTTAAAAAAAATATGTGATAGAAAAAAATGCTGCAGAAAAAAATTTTTCTTTTAATAATAATAAAGTTTCTGCAATACTTCGATATTTTAAAATTCTTTTTTTTTTAATAACGAAATTTCTTTCAACAACGCACCTTCTTTCTTTCAATATACGTGTGGGTATCTTTTTCATATAGAATGCCTGAGATTAGAACATTGATGTCGTTCTTTTTCTTCTAATATTGCAATGTAAAGCGTAACATTATCTTCATTAATATTTAAAATTCAACCTTACCTATTACAACGTCTAACACCTGAACATTTCATCTTTCTCTTAAAATTCCAATATTAGAAGGAAAAGAACGTTACCAATATTTGTATGTCTACTATTTCATAGTCTACATTACAAAAACATTGCCAAATATTAAAAATGGTTAGAACAACTTTTTTTAGATTGCTTAAAGTAGAATAACTATGCTGTGCAAGCTTTTTTCTTATCTTGAAAATTTTCAAAAAAATGGTATTTCAGGTTTTCAGAGAAATGGGCTGCAGAATATTCAGAATATTCTAGTTTTATACACATAATATATTATAGTGTTCTGAGCTCCATTTGAACATTTTTTGAAAACTTTCTGAAAATTCTGCAATGTTCTTGCTTTTTTTTTATTATAAACTGGAACCGCGTTTATATCCTCTCTCACTTATACCCTCTCGCGCTTATTTCCCTGCCATAACTCTCATTCATATCCGCTTGGGATCCACCACCTCGCAGTACCACGCGAAAATGAAGCAATTTCCCCTTCGCTGAGGAGCATTGGTGGGATATTTTCCCGGGGGGATATAGGCGAATGTTTGCATTCTCGGACAGCGGCTATAGACGCGGTTTCAGTGTATTTTAGAATGTTTTGAAATGCTCTGGATGGTTCCGTAATTGTTTCGAAATTCTCGGATGTTCTAAAATATTCTGGAATTTTATATCTAAAAAAATCTAGACTTCTCTCGCTCTCTCCATATAT
>JAAAKG020019583.1:0-20387 GCA_010014905.2 Druon quercuslanigerum
AACGTTTAAAAACTTGGCAACAACATTAATTGTAATTCCTGCATCGTCAGCAAGTGCAGAAAGGTCTTTCTCAATGCCGAGACGAGTAAAAACCTTTCTTCGCACTACTGTAGGATCAAAAAGGCTAAAGCATTTATGTATCCTGCATGCATATAAAGAAGACTGACAACTTGGACTTAGATGTCATCTTAAATAAATTCATTACATTAAACGACTACCGTGTTTCAGTTTTCGGAGAATGAATTTATTACTAAATACACTCAATTAAATCCTATAAGTGCAATTAAATTCAATGGCATATTGTGATATTGAAATTTATAACCTTCCAATAAGTTTTTCTTCGTAAGTTTTTGACAATAATGGTTTGTATGATACTTCGCATGAGCTAAGAATAAATCCTTTTTTTATAGCAGTAGGTATAGTATGAATGGTTTTATTAGCAACCTCTATATCTATACATATAAAACTTGTAGAAAATCCCCCCCCCCCCAATGAATACCGTGCCTACGCCTCTGAAATTGTTCAAACAAATTATGTTTATTATCTTGCATTATTCATTATCTCACTAAGTAAAAAGTGAATCAAAAGTTAAACATTTAAGAAAGCTGCAAATATCCGCAAATATGTTTGTTAAATTTGATTAAGTAAGAAAGTGGACAAAATGTTAAAAATTTCAACAACAAAAAACACTATTTTTGAATATTATTCGTAGAGAATATTATTTAAAGAATAATAGATTTTTTAAACAACCATGCTTGTTAACTTCAATTATTTATTACTTCACTGTATTTAAAATCTGGACCAGAAGTTGATACATATTAAAGATAAAACTGCACATTTCGGGCATTAATCTTAGAGAATTTTATTAAAAATTAACAATAAACTGTTATAACATGTACCCGACCGAAACTATATGGATTTTTGCCCAGGGCTACGAAGCCCTAAAAACTGAAAACAACAAAATTAATAAATATCTTCAAAGTCTCAAACCCTAATTTTTCACTTCACAAAAGAAACTGAAAGTTACTAAAATTGCGGCTCAAATAAAAGTTGGTATCATTTGAAACTTGAGCTCCAAAAGGAGCCTCAACTCTTGAAAGGAACGTGGAGGTGCATTCACAAACCAAACGCTTGCAAAGTAGAGCTGGACTTGAGAGGAAAAGTTTCTTGTATATGAATAAGTCTTTTTGTTGGCAACTTTGCTGCATAACCTGCAAATTATATTCACCAAGTCATTGTATCTATTTGAATTGCGGCAATATTTTAAAATTTAATTATCTTCATTAAGTTATGTTCATCAAAGTTCGATTCCGTGTGTGCTTTAAGGTAAAAAGTATTTTATTAATTAAACAAATGGTCGCATTGGGTTGAGCGAAAAATAGTTTTTTTTTTATAAATAGGCTCCATTACAATTGAGATCATTTAGAACACCAACTAAGGTATCATTTAGAGCTTATTTATCGTTTCGGGTTCCTTTTAAGCAAGTAGAGTTCGTTTTTGTTGCAGCTTCTTTGAAACCGAAAATGGGTTCTAATGGGGATCTTATTTGAAAAAAAAGTAATTATTAATTTGTATTATATAACTTATTTTGCAGAGAAACTTTAAGTTTTATCTTGAATCATGTAATATTAACGATTCTGAAACAAATTTTTTAAAAGGTTTTTTTTCCTATGGAAAATACGTGTTGATCCTAATAGGACTTCAAACAAAAATTCAGAACAATATGCATGGAAATTCGAGAGAAAGAAAAGTTTGAACCTCTCTAGTAGACATCTTGCTATAATCGAGGAGTCAAATGCAATAAGGGCGTATCAAATTTTCTCATGCGAAAACAAAGTCCCCTCCGGCAACTTTCAGAAAGGAATTACGAACTTTAATTTTTAAAGGATATTTAGTCGAACCTCAATTTCAATCAACTTTATTTGCGTCTTCCGAAACTTGACACCGCGCCACCGTTTTCGTTTGAGTGGAGCCGCGAGGCTGAACGCGAAGATTGTCCATGGTCAATCAAGCATGAAAAAACTGGATCCTAGCGATAAAGCGCTGTACCTTAACGGCCTAAGAGAATAATTGCGTCACGTTGCCTCATGTGGCGTCAGTGCTCCATCAAGTTGGAAGCACTCAAATTAGCATAGCGAATAAGCACAATACCGGGATCGCGTCGACAAGCAGTGGGGCTCTGATGCTTAAAGCCGATTGGACTGATCGGATTATTTCGAGCAATCGAATCCGAAACGATGGCTTAAAAGCATATTTTTCTACCGTATTGGGTAGAAAGAGAAAGTATGATTGTTGCGAAACGGAAAGTATGGATTGTCTTCGGGACACAATCGGATCCTCTCTGTACACCTCATGGGATAGACAGAGAGACCTCGAAACCCATCTTTTCTAATTCGATCGCACCTCACTGTCTGGCTTAAATGGTAGAAAGAGGTCCGATCAACTTCAGGTATCGGATTCCCACTGCAGCGTTTTATAACCTCCAACTATAAAGTGTTGACAAGTTTTTTGCGAAGGTATTTCGCTTATGCATGCATAACTAAACAATAGTGTTGTTCTTGTGGATGCTGCTAACTTCGAATGGTTTACGCAAGTGAGAGACAGAGGTGATCTAGTATCCAAACCGATTATTAAAGAGAAAGGCCTCAACTGGAATGAGATGCTCAACGTATAACAGCAAAATTTCTGCCTCATTTCCGTTAAATATTCAGTTTACGCTTGTCTCCGTAATAGCAGCGATGTAGTCTAAGCGCCCCCACCACATATTGCCGGTGATAACGTATTGGTATAGTAAAAAAAATTTGTACGCCTTTTATGTTTTCAGTTGCGGAAGAAATGTTTTAGGAGCCAACGCTTTACATGTGGTAACCCTTCAAAATCGCTGAGAGGGGGGGGGGGGGCATTTAAGCCAATGAAAAGAAGAGGTGAACAATGTTTTATAAGCGCTTTGTTGTTATTATGTTCTTCATGGCACTAAATCGCTGTTCGCACTCCGCTGAACTGCAAGGCAAGGTCGCAACAGAATTGATGAGTGATTTTAAGTCTAAAGGAATTCGCTTTAAATCCTTTCAATAAAATATCCAAAGCTATTGATTACTGGTCCTCTAGCTAGAGAAAATCCTGCACAAAGTCACGAAACAGAGTTCTGCTCAAACAAAACATTCAATGCAGTTGGTCCGGCTTCTGAATCAACGACGTTGGTATCTGTAAGAAGCTGCGCATAATTATCTCTTCCTGCGTCATGCTCGTGATTCTTTACGTTAGAAGATGGTGTGGTAAACAATCGAGGTTTTAATGAATCTGTTAAGCTATTCACTCCATTTCTTTATCCGCTTAAATCGCTTCTATTACGCTTCGGACTTTTGTCTTCTTCATATTTTAAAAATGAAGATGGTTCTGTGAATATATTTATCCGCTTTTTAAATATCGCACCGTCTTCTTTGAACTAGTTCGAAAAGACATGATAGTTAATCTAGAACATTATAACGGAGAGCTAAAGCTTTAAAAAATTCGTTGGATTGTATTCGCTTTAACAGGCCTCCATATTTCGGCCGTTCATTATTTCATTAGTTCATTAGTTTGATACTGTTTAAAAATGTTTAGTTAGTAACTGATCTTATTAATATCATTATAAACGTTTGGAGTACCTCGAATGCATCTGCATGCGAAATTTTATTGTGCAATTTTTGTTTGTAAACAAAAAGTTTTTCCTGTTTTGATTTGCCTTTTAGAACTCGTGAAATATAAAGATGCTTTCTAGTATTGACCTTTGGTCTTGCAAGTGAATCTATGTTAAATAAAGAAGTCATTTTTTCGAAAACTTCACTTTTAAAATCAAAGGAAAAAATTAAAAAACATTTTATAAATTTTTTTAGCTGTTTCAGTTTAAAAATACAGCCCAAAAGTCAATTTTGTTGAAAAAATCAATTTTAATTTATTTTTAACTTTAACTCGTGCTCTGTTCGTCAGTTTGTGGAACTTTTTATGATATTTTCAGGCAATGCGTTTTAGGGTGCCCTTCAATTGTTAGAATAACAATTTTAGAGAAAAAAAAATGAATAAAACAAGGAATAAATGTTAGGAGTCTTTATGATTTTAGTTAATGTCAGCGCTGGAGTTTATAAGAGTTCTTTCGATAGTGGGTTTTTGTTTATAATACTACATTAATTGAATTTCTTAGTAAATATAAATTTATTTGAACAGAAAAATTATTCAAACTTTACATTTTTCGAGCAAGTTTTTCGTAACTTTATATATTTTCCATTTAAATGTGAAACAAAAAATCGCAAATTTTTTATTTAATCTTTTTTATTTTTTAAAAATCTGCCCGCTCTGGGGGCATATTCCTATCGCACGCGGCTCACTTTGCTCGAAATTTTGAGCTCGCTCGGGCACGCGACTGTTAGATCTGACGATTCGCGCTCCTTTTTTGCATTAATTTTTATTCTCAACGGCCATGAAAAGTCTATTAGGAGAAAATATTGATCTTTTCAAGTACTACTAATAACCCTACAGAGAATTTGGGATTCTTGAAAAAAGGCTCACAAATTTTCAAAATGCGCTCACTTTTTGAATTTTCATCCAGAATGGCTGACTAACCACCCTGACCTTCAGTTTTCGACCCGTTCAAAAATTATTTTTTTTAAATTTTTGATCTTATTTTTACGAATAAAAAAAATCTACTCGTACTATTTACAAATTCGTCTCTCAAAGCGTCTAGGGTGGAGAGTCTAGTTACAACGATAGTCCCTACCAACTTCGATTAAAGAAGTTTTTCATGTGTTTTTTGGAATTTTGTAAATGCTAAGACTACAGTATTTTGTCAAGGTAAAAAAGTAATTAGAATAACTTGATCTTTATTTTAAGACACTAAAAGAGTTTACCAAAGGCTAATCCAATCTGTCAATTCTTTTGAAAGTTATCGTGCTAACAAACTAAAAATGTACAGACACACTGACTCAAAACTCAAAGTCTCAAAACTATTCAGTTAAAGTCTAACTGGTCTGTTTTGATTTTTAAATAGATTTAGACAAAGTACACTGAACGTATGTATGGGTTTATTTACAAAACGAATGTTCAAGGTCCCTTACGACTCAAGAAGAAAGCAGGTATTAATATCAGGTGTGTATTAGAATATCCTACATTCAAATCTAAATAAATTGGAATAGAAATTAGGAATTCAATAAACTTCATGAGTGTTTCGTCAACTTGCTCTCGTTAAATTCTTATTAATTAGCCAATTTAATCAATATCGCAGGTAGCATAAGTAGGGGGAACGAGACGTTCTCCTTCAGAAGGACATGTCCTTCTTTTTCGATAGTTGTCCTTCTGTCCTTCATTTTCAAGATTCTCTTGATATTTCGCGTTTTTTATTGCGTGGACATAAATTTTGTCCACAGTTTCTGATGATGAAGTCCCCGGTTCGATGGAAATAATGTTTCACATTTGACAAATGACGAAATCACTTGGAATTGCTTCATTGGTCGCAACGTTTGCGGAAAATCAAATGATGTTGGATACTCTGAAAATAGGGTCGAATCCTATAGAAATCGAATAATCGATACTAGGAATCTATCCCTCCCCCCCCGGAGGGCAAATAACCCGCGCGAATGTAAAGTCTGTTTAAAATTTGTTAATTAAATATTTATTATAGTTTTATTTAAATATTTAAATGTCAAGTCAGTTTTAAATTAAATATTTTTATAAAATTATTAAGAAGTTGTAAAAATAATGTAAACAGCGAAAAAAATATATTTTTCAAAGTTTTATTAGAAAATATTAAGAGAGATTTCGAGATGCTATTGTGAAGATGATGCACCATTAAGATAGTTTAACTCTACTTGGCACTTGGAACACTTCACATTTTTATTTCCTAATTTTGTGAAGTACGATTAAAACAAATTTTTTAAATTTATTTCTATTACTTAAAGGAATTTCGTAAAATTTTCAAATGACCGACGGGTTAGACACATAAAAAAGGAGCAGAAAAAGCAGACGCCAGTGTAATATGACTCTTATCCCGCTTTACCAAACCGACTAAAAATAAGTACATTACGCACTCTCGATTAATACAGTCACATTTTTTATATTTTAAAATTTGTCATATTTTTTACCGCGAAAACTACAAGTGCAGGATGGAAATCCAGCAAACCCAACAGCTGCGTTAAAGATAAGTTAATTTGATCATTTAATATATAGGAGAAATTAAAAATATTCAAAATATCATTGTGCATTGAACTATTTTTTTCATAATAGGTAGGGGGGGAGGGGGGTCTCTTTCTATTCTTAATTTTTTATTACAATTATTTTACAGAATTTGTCCATTGTAAATTTCATAAAATTGCTCGAATTTAATAAATTTTTCAAATTTCCAAAATTTGCCCGAATCACATGAAGTCCCATCTAATACAACGCTGCTGAAGGCTGGTGCGAACGGCTGATGGCTGGTGGTTTCAAATGCTAGGGTAGACAATCGTCTCAAGTTTAAAGAGTTACGAGAAACTATGTACGTAAGGAAATTAGATATTTTATGTTTGCCAGAAACAAAGAAAAAGGAATGCGAAAGTAGGGACATAGAAAACGGGGTGTTGAAAGGCAGATTTGAAATATGATCAGGAGTAGATAGTGAATCACATGGTAGGCAAGAAGGAAAGTCTGACTTTGAATGAAAGAGCGAAGCAGCATCTTCGAGATAATATTTTCGTATCTCCCAGGATACGTGCTACGCGCCAGTTGATAGTGATCCCAGAAAAGTAAAAGTCGCCTTCTGGGACACTTTAAATGACACAATAAATATTTGCGATTATGGTGAAAGAATAATTCTGCTAGGAAACATGAATGGATAGGTGAGTATTTAAAATAAGGATATAGAAAGAATACCAGGTAATTCTGGGGTTCTAAGAACAAACTATAACGGAGATAAATTAGTTTGCTTATGCTTAGAAAGGGGTCTGTTTATTACAAATACTTGGTTTGGGAATAAAATGATCCACATGTACACCTGGTCTAAAGGAAATAGCCACAGTATAATTGATTTTGTTGTTGCGGATGAAAGAATAAGATAGTTAGTGAAAGATGCAAGGCTCATGAGGGGTTCTGAATGCAATACTGATCATTACCTTCTGATCTCCAAAATTAAGTTAGGTCGGGGATGGAGGAAAAAGAGAACCAAGAAAACAAAATAAACGCGATTTTATTTGAGAACCTACAGAAACCGGATGTGCGAATAAATTTCCAAAATAAGATAAACGAACGCATAGATAGGGAAACTTGGGAGACGCTTATGAGAAAGAAAGATATAGAGGGCGCATGGAATAAGTTCCGAGATATCATTGTTAGATGTGCGATCGAAGTGTGCAGTACCGGGGTTCGAGGCAGAATGTATGGTGATGCATGGTGGAATGATGAAATTCAGGCTGTGCAAAAAGCAAAGAAAAAAGCGTCCGGAGAGCTTCGAAAATTGCAGGTTTTAGCGATGAGGAAAGAAATAGACGTAAAAATTATTACAGACAGAAAAAGAACATACTTAAACGACTAGTCAAGGAAAGTAAAGACAAAATTAGAACAGAAGAAGAGAAGAAATTACAAATACACTTTGAAGGAACCAAGAAACTGCTTTATAAAAAATCGAAGGGAAATGAAAGTAAAGAATTTGACAACATAAAAAATAGTAAAGGGGAAATGCTACATTCTGCAGACGGGATACTAGATGCTTTGAGAGACTATTTTAAGGGAATAATCGGAGACGAAGCTATAAGACACCACAATTGCGATTTAGAACACAATGCGTTAGAAAACTTAATTGAGAAAGTCTGGGTCACTAAAATTAGGGATATAATCATGAACTTGAAAAACGGCAAGGCTGCTGGGGTAGAGAGTATTAAGGCTGAGATGCTTATAAACGCGGTGGCGAGTACATACCATGTAGACTGTGCGAGTTGATAAATTTATGCATCGAAATTGGATCAGCCTATTAAGTACCATAAGCACAATATACTTAAAAATACTTATTAGTAGGGTAATGAAAATAAAAGAGGAAAATATGTAGGAAGTCCAAAGAGGGTTCATGCCAGGAAGGTCATGTCCGGATCAAACATTTAGCTTAAGGCAGATCACAGGAAAAAGCTTGAGAGTAGGGAAAGCAGTTTTCTGTCCATTTGTTTACTCAGACAAAGATTTTGACAAGATATATAAAAGTAAACTTTGGGAAGTCCTGAGAGTACGGAGTCATTGGATGACTCCTACAAGCTATAAAACCATATATACGGGTAGCAAATCGAGTGTAAGGGTAAATGTAAAATTGAGTGATATATATAAATAAAAAAGCTATATATATAAATATAGCGCAATATACTAGACTGAGTACTCGCGCGCATCGGCCCTTTCGAGGAATTAATATGCCGTGGGTTATTAAAACGCGGTTCTGGTTTATAAGCAATCTGAAACTTTCCAAAAAACTTCATCTTAATTTTCTCCGAATTTTCGTCTTGACAAGTCTGCATGCTCAAAGTCCCCTTGCAAATGAAATGCTGGAAGTTAAAGAAGTCCCATTCATACCGAGCATCATAACAAAATTAATAAAATTTTTTTTTAAATGCGGTTTTGAATTCATGATATTATAAGAATCAAAGGACAGGCTAAGTATATTCCGTGAAAATTTCATTTAAAAATTCCAATAACTGTCGAACAAAACACAAGTCGAAGTTAAAAGCGGATTAAAGTCGATTTTTTCAGAGTGTCATTTATACTCTAAAAACTTGAATCCGAAATTTTTTAAAAACCTCCAGGGGAATAATTTTCGTACGAATAAATTTGATGTGTCCGTTTTGCATCCGGCTCCTTAATTATAGATATGTTGTTGAAATATCAGGAAATGTGAATAAAACGTAAATTGACTTTGCATAGAGAGAGATAGATAGATGATACAAACGAGGTGGATCCTCGAAGTTAATCCGATGACATTATCAGCGATGACCTATGATTTTACACTCCCACTTTCTCCTCGAAACGAAGAGCGGCACTCTCATCAGATTCAACGGGAAACCTTTTTGTTTGCACGACCTCGAAAAGGCAAAAATCTCAAGAACCAATATCATGTCGATGTTCTGGGCCCAGCAACGAACGACATTAATGGTTGGAATTCGAGGAAACGATTCTATATTCAGGTAAAATCTTACGCAACTTGATGACACTCTCGCTTCGGACAGATCTTAGATTCTACTATCTCCATTTTCCAAGGACAAACTCTACATCAAAAGGATTCATTTTAAAAGTATCAGTTTTTATTCCTCAAATTTTTTTTATTCAACCCATGGAATTTTTTGACGTGGAATTCTGTATGGAATTGCTTACGAAATTTCATGGAATTCCACAGTTTCACGTGGAAAGCTCTTGGAATATTTTCATTACTTCCATAACAAAATTCTAATTCATTCTATCCTTGCCAGTAAAATTGACGGTACGAAATTCTCAAAAATCCCGCAATTGTTGTTGAGAATACCTGATTAGTTTTATACTTCTTGAATGTGAATTTAATTGACTTTTTTTCAGTTTGTTCTTCGGAATTTTATATAAGTTTGTAAATCACAATGTCCAAAGAAGGAATTTCAATCGTAGAAATTTACTTTTCAAAGATAAAATTTTAATTGTAAATGCAATAATATGTATTTATCTATCAATAAAGATTAAGAATTTTCTGTAAAATTCTGGTAAAATATGCTTCCTAAATTTGGCTAATTGTTCCAAAATTTCAGGACATATAGTCCATACCCTTTTGGCTACTTCTTTTCGTCCTGAAAAGTTGAGAAACTTGGAAGAAGGGATGAACTAATAAGCCCAAAAATTGAAAGCATTAAATTTTTTTTTAATTTCCTATAATTTCTGAAAAGAATCTAGAAGTTCTTAACCAAAAATCTTCAACCTGGCAATATTACTAAATCTTAGAGAAAATTCGAATAAAAGGATATTAAAAAATTACAATTTTTACAAAGAATTCATTTTAAATCTATTATTTTAATTTTCAGCTAAAAACAATCAATTTTCGGCTTAATGTAGATTACTTAAAATTGTATTTCAAAAACTTAATTTTGAAGAAACAAACGAACAAATTAAGAAAAAGTTTATCATCCTACAAAAAAATAGTTTCTTAACAAATCAGGTGAACTTTTAACCAAATAGATGAATTGGAAAACAATAAGATTAATTTTCTATACCAAAAAACACAAATTTTTAGTTAAATAGTTGAATCTTCATCAACAAACTATCAATTTTTAACCAAAAGTGGAATACCTACATTTTCGGTTAAAATTAAGTTATAGTAAAGCTCTTTAACCTTCGACCAAGTAGCATGAATGCCCAGCCCGTAAGATTAATTTTATACCAAAAAATACGAACCTTCAATAAAATACATGAATTATCTACCAATATTTTTTAACAAAGAAAGACAATTCTTGAGAAAGTGGTTTAACCTGCAACCAAGTATGTAGTTGCATTTTTAACCAAAAAAGAAAGGAATTCTTTATAATGGGGAAACAATTATATTTGTGTCGTAGTTTGCTTTCAATTTTAATTTACAGAAGCTCATTCTAGTAAATTCTAATTAATATTTCAATTAATTATAAAAATTCTAATCGTTAAGTTTTTGGGCATTTTATAAATCAATAATAATAATTATTAATATGCTCATTCAATATTCCACCTTTGCCTAAAGCGAAAGAAAATAAATATGCAAATACACCAAACTCTCGCTTTCAGTTTAATGTCGGGGGTTGCTTTCAAATAACCTTGGACTGAATTCGGGGGATTGAAAACGTAAACAGTGAGGGCCGTCTGAATCGTTTCCAATTCGAATATATATATATATATATATATATATATATATATATATATAATGTCTGGACTGCTGGAGCCAGCAGTTCTAGGAAGGCCGAGAACGGGGTGACCGAGAATGAGAGTTTGGTGTAACTAAATTTTAATAAACAATATTACGAGTTCAGCGATTTCGTCTTAAATACTTATGATTAGGTTTCTCTTTAAAAAATGTTGCCAAAATTAATGAGGATTTTGTTGACAAATGGGTAAATCAATTTAATGATAGAGTCATTTTCAACTTGGCGATACGCCTATAACATCCGAAATAAAAACCATGCTAGGAAGTCTTTTGCGAATTGAGAATAATAAGATGTTTTTACTAAATTATTGAACATATATATGTTTCATGTTAGTGCTTCTTGCTAAAATTGGTATTTTTTAAAAGAATTTTTATATAAAAGCAGAAAGTTTTAAAAAAGATTAAACATTTATAAATTGTTTAGATTGTGTTAGTTTTCCTTCACCGGAAATAAGCATATTTAATAAAAATTATTGGATTTCAAAAATGAAAATGTTCCAAACGAAAATGATTAAGAAATCGCTTATTTTAGGCAAAAATCATTGTACAGTTAACTCTTGCATATTTTGTCGATTTACGACGTTTCATGGTATCACGAAATGAAATATCTTCAAATTACGTAAATGCGTTCTATGCTTGAAATCTTAATTTCTATTTAAATATGAATTACTTTTCAGTCCTTTATAACTCACTTTCATGTTTAGAATATTTTCCCCAAAAATGCGTATATAGTCCCAGGTCAAAAAGTATGCTAACCTTCCTAACATTTTTACCTATCCTAGCATGATCTGACGTCATGCTACAATACGCAATATGCCGTGAAAGATTTAAGTCTCTTTTTGATTCTATTATATTGATTTTTAGTTGGAAAATTGTACTATTTGGAGGAAATGTTATATTTCTTACATTGTAAAGCACTTGAAAAATACTTGAAAAACACTGACATGCATGCTGCGCAAATTCGTACATATGCTTACAGCACGCGTATCGACAAAGGCAGGAGCAGCCAATGAACTTCGTTTGACAGAAATAAAACGACGATTCGGGGTAAAAATAAGTGCCCTTCCAGCTTTGAAA
Organism: Druon quercuslanigerum; assembly: GCA_010014905.2. Lineage (NCBI taxonomy): Eukaryota > Metazoa > Arthropoda > Insecta > Hymenoptera > Cynipidae > Druon > Druon quercuslanigerum. Next base: position 11,966 of record JAAAKG020019583.1, read on the forward strand.
TTGGCAAATTTTTACGTTTCGCAGCCCTTTATATCCGCCATAGTTCACAATATTTCATAAAAGATTTACAATTTTTAATAATTGTCTATTATTTTGTGTTAGAGTTTCCCATCAGCAATTATTTGTATTTTATGTACAAAATTATCAGTTTTAAATTCAATGAATCTTGTTTGAAATATGAAAATTGATAATCTTAATATAAAATATTCGGAAAATACAAAAAAGTGAAAATGGTTTAAGCTACACAAATTTACTCAAAACACGTGAAATATATATAGTTCTAAAATTTTCAAAAGTATCCCTATTGAAACTGTCTAGTTGAAGGACAATTAAACCTAATAGATTGTTATTTGTATTAGGTACTCTTATTATTAATGTAGGCGGGTTTCGCGTATTTCATTCTTTATTTAGAGGTAAGGTTTGCTTGAGTAAGAATTTTGCAGTCATGCTTAATTTGGATAAGGAAATACGTAACTGCGGTTTATAAATCCGGAATTTTCAGGATGATCAATAAATCAGCCGTACAACACTTTCAACAACTGCAAGTTTTTAAACAATTTTTAATTTACATTTCTTTATATACAGTTTTCCAGATGTCTATGTTACTAGGTTTTCTATGTCATCATCGAAATTTTCCATTTTCAAAATCTACAAATGAACAAATCATGATGTTTCAATGTAATGTTATTGTAAAAGAATATTTTCGATAAAATTTTAATATTTTAAAAAGAATTGTTCATTAGTTTCTCTTCTTTCAAACTAAAAGACATAAAAATGCAGCAACTTTCATTTAGAAGTCTTACACAATTTTACTTTAAAAAAATACAAGCATTCAAGAGCTACAAAGAGGGGCTTCTGCTAAATTTTAAATGTCTGAATTTGAAATTGCCTAATTATGAAAATGTTAGCTTTACATTCAAGTTCAAAAGTTTTTCAATCACAATTGTTTAACTATAAGTACTTTATCTTCATCAAATTCGCTGCCTTGGTCTTCGTTGGAAATGATATCTTCAGTCACCTACTCGGATTTTTGGCTAGTAAGGCCTTTTAATTTCTTATGTTTGTTTTCAGACTGTTTGGTCTCAGGTTTTTTCCTTTTTACTTGATTAACTCTTGTCCGGCGATTAAGACAAGCATTTTTAATTCCAATATACCTGCTGAAGTTCGCAGTGTGTGGTGATAGGACATTTTTGCTCATTTTTTTCTAATCACTTTTTTTGCGTAACACTACTATTAGTGAACCACTATAAAGGTTGCACTTTGAATTTTAATCCAATTAAATTATTTCTGAATATCCACTAACAACCCTAATAGAGCCTAGTAGAGAAACAATGTTGTACTTGTGCAACTTCCGATAAAATACACACTAGTAGATACCTAATAGAACGACTTTGAAAGCTCCACTTTAAATTTTAATCTAATTAATTTAGTTCCGAATCTTCCGGCTAAAAGAGCCTATCAGAGAAGCAAGTTTTTACTTAAAAATATTTAGACTAAATGAATACCTCATTTGTTCCGATTAGAAGCTATTAGAAAAATATAGCATGAAGCATATTTGAGTTTGGAAGGTCTAATAGAACCACATAGAACCGGTTAGAATCCAAATTGAAATTTAAAAAAACTTAAAAACCATTTAGAACTATATAGAATCATGTGGACCCTATTTAGTATCAGAACGGTTTCTAGTAATGCTTAAGCGTCATTTTTAGTTGGGATATCTAAATAATAAATATGAATGAAAAGGTATTTTAAAAATCACATAAGTCACAAGGATAAATTATATATTTTTTATTCATAAAGCAATTAATTAATTTAGGCAGACGGAAGGTGGGCTCCTTCGGGACGGAATCCGTTTTCGTCAGCGACGTAGTTGACGGTGTATTCCTGTCTCGTTGCTGGGTCAACCCACGAATAACTTCCTCTGACGACAAGAGCAGAATGTTCCTCGTCAATAAAACGCAATTGTGCAGATTCTTCCTTCTTTTGTCCATCGGATAAACCATAATTATATTTATAGTTGTCCAAACCAATGTTGTCGTGCAAAAGTTCCTTTACAACAACCACATTTTCTACTTCTTTTTCCCTAGCTGGGGCAGCAACAGCAAGAGCCACGAGGGCAGCAAAAGCGATGATCTGAAATAAATTTTTTTTTTAGTCAATCTTATTTGTGATGTACAATATTTTTTCTCGTTTCAATTGCCGACATTGCCGACATTAAAGGGCCAACATTAAAAAATTGATGGATTCAGTACGGACAAAAACCCTCGAATGCTTTAGATGTTGATCAATGCCGGAATAAGGTAAAAGATTTTTTTAACAATATATGACTAACTTGTTCAAAAAATTGTGAAAGTAGATTTTTTAATTTTTTGTTTATTCAATTTTTAAGTTAATATTCATAGCAAAGAAAGTAACGATTTTTTATTCCATTTTTTAATTTCTAGACTTGGATTCAATAAACAGAGGTATAAGAAGAAAAAAATGGTTAAACTGTGAATTTAGTTGTTAGAAATAAATTTTATTAACAAATAATCAAAATAAGGAGATATTCGTCTTTAATGTTATTAAATTATTTTATAAAGAAATTATATAGATAAGTCTACCTTGTAGACATTTATAGGCATAAACCAATTGTTTTTTTTCTAGTCTTGTTGTAATTAAATAATTTTTTCTAAAAAAATTAACACTTATCCATATTTGTTTATTGTATCGACAAATTATATAAGCAAGTTAACAGTGTATTTGGAGTTGGTTAATATAATTTGTTTATAAATTGAAAAATATATTGATACATAGCAAAATTGTTTCACAAAACATCACTGACAATAGATTTTCAGCAAGGTTAGAAGAAAAAAACATTTTTTCACTTAAAAACGACTAAAATGAGCATTTTTTTATATTATTTGTTTAACATAAAAACAAATAATATTTAATAGCACAAGTTTCTTATAAAATATTATTGGAAATATAATTTCAAGAAAATTATTTAAAAAATAATTTCTTCTTGCTTAAAAACTGCTAAAATGTGCATTTTTTATATAAGTTATTTATAAAATGAACAAATATTAATGAATGGTAGAATTTTGTTTGAGAATATAATTGGTAATATATAACAACAAGTCTAGAAGAAGAAAAATTATTTGTGAAATGATGAAAGTAAGCAATTTTAGATCACAAAAATACTTTGAAGACGATTTGTTTATAACAATTCACTTTACAAGTTTACAATTATTTCCTTTTTTTATACTTACTTGCATAGAATGCAAGATACGAAAAGTATAAGAGAATGTTTTTTAGAGATCAAAAATGACATTTAAAAAATTGACATTCCAGAGAAAATCAAGACCCAAGATTTTTGCGCACCATATCAAAAAGTATCAAAGATTTTAAGAAATTTCAAAAACATATCAAAGATTTTAAAGAATTCTAAAGCGCTTTATCTGATTTTTCGGATATCGAGGGATTTTAGCGGATTTCAACAATTTCATTATTTTTTTAAAGAATTTTGTAAGGTACATCAAGGTATTTCAAGATGTTTTACGGGATTTTGTTGGATTTTTCTGGGATTAACTGGGGTTTCACAAGGTTAAATCGACTTTATAGATATTATGGTATTTCAAAGGTATATTAAATTTTTTTTATATTTATTAAGGATATTTTAAGAATTTTATAGGATTTCAGAAAATTGTTTATTAATGTTTCTGCACATACACACAACATTCTCATGCAGGTTAAGCAGATTAAAGAAATTTTTTTTATGACGAAAGTGCAGTGTTCACCAAAAATTATTTATTTAAATACTTTTTATTAACTATATATGAAAATTCAATATAGAAAAATACATAAAGACTAAAAGGAGAAGAAAATGTTAGCATTTTTATTACAAGTTTAATGTTTTGATGTATTCCTTCAAAAAATTTGATATATTTTTTAATAACTATTGACATTGGATCTTCACATGACACTTGTTTCAAGTAATGAAGAAAATTTCAGACGCTTGTTTTTTCAATATTTTGCACATATAAGCACAATTTGCGTGATGATTGAGCAGATTGGGGATGCTTGTGTATTGAACTGACGAAAAATTATTTATCGTCAAAAATTATCTATTAAAATACTTATTTTTAACTATAAATGAAAATTGATGGTACACAAATAAATGAAGGATAAAAAGAGAAAAATTTTTTAAGATTTTCAGTAAAGGTTACATGTTTTGACACTTTTGATATATTAATTCATAATTTATTAAATGTTTTTTGAATCACTATTGTCATTGGATCCTCAGATGGCACATTTTCTTCACTTAATTATTTTGCACATGTACGCACCATTTTCATGATGACTGAGAAGATTGAGGTAGATTTTGTGTTGGATTGAGAAAAAGGTAGTGTTCACTAAAATTGGTAGAAGCGAAAGACTGATTAGCTGACTTGAACAGAGATGTTATATACTCGATAGAATTCGCTAATGACCTCCCCTCCATGAGAATCATAGCGAAAAATTCAGGGTTCCTGATTTCAGACCTGTTATGACATTGAGTAGGATTTTGAATCACGTGCAGAACACATTTCATTATTAAAGAGTATCCGAAATTAGTATTATATAAAATGAGGATGTGTGCTTAAATATGTGAAATCTGTATTTTTGTATAGGCATAGAGATCAATTTAGAAAAGGATTACAAATAGAATCTAAAATCGAATGGTGCGCATAAAAATGGAAATAATGAAAAACTGAACCAAAGTGAAAAATGAATAATAATGGAAAGTGAGTAAAAAAGATTTTCAAAAATGATACTGGCAAATAATTTTAAGAATTTTTATATAATTTAAAACTGAAATTAACAATAATAAAAATAAAAGGTGTTAATATAAACAAAAAGTCTTTAAATACAAAATGTTAATCAGGGTGTCTCGAGACCTGAAAATCCTTAAAATCATGGAAAAGTCTGTTTAAAAATAGATTGCTGTTTATCTTTCAGCTGTAATTTTTGTTTTAATTAAAGTTTAACTAATCCATTTAAATATTTTTTTAAATACTCGTGTTTTTGGCTAAAACATTCGACTATTTTGACAATATTTTTTATTTGGATTGCAAATTTTATTATGTTGCTGGAAAATGCAACTATATGGTTAAAAATGAACTTTTTGGTAAAAAATTCACATTTTCCGGTTGAAAATGCAACTGTTTGTAAAAAAGGTTGATAAATTAGGTTAAAATTTTTTTCTATTGACTGGAAAATCTTTCTTGGTAGAAAGTTCACTTCTTTTGATGAGAATTCATCGATTTGGTTTTAAAATTTATCTCTTTTGTTCGAACTTTGTTAGTTTGTTATTCAAAGTGCAACTATTCCATTTATAGCTGAATTTTTTTTTAAATTGAAAATTCAACTACACTGAAAGAAAAGGTTATTTGGGTCAACTATTCAGTTTGTAATATATAGTATTGCTATTTTGTTAGTTAGGGCAACTATTTACTTAGTTGCTGGTACTAACTGAATGGTCACTGCAACTAATGGAATTGTTGTACAAACTAATAAAATATCAGTAATAACTAATGTAATAGCATTACTATATCTTACTACCTAAACAGTTGGCTCAACTAACCATTTTCATCAGTGTACTTGGATAAAAGTTTAACTTTGTTAAAACTGTAACTTCTGTGTTCAAAATTATATTTTTTGTTTACAATTTATAGTTTCGTGTTTAAAGTGCAACTGTTTTATAAAAAATCCTTCTTTTAGCTAAAAATGTCAACAATTTGGGTCAAACTTTCTTCTTTCTTATCTGAAAAATCATTATTTGTTGAAAAATGAAAATTAACTTATTAAATTATTATAATATAGTTATTAAAATTAAATTATTTTGTTGAAAATACATCTTTTTGGTAGAGAATTAATATTTGCAGTTGAAAGTTGAACCGTTTTGCAGAAAATTCGTTTATTCGGTAAAACTTGTTCTTTTTTTTGTTTTTTAAAGTTGACTGACTTTCTTAAAAATTCATTTCTTGATGGCAGATTCATTACTTTAGTTGAAAATTCATTTCTGTTTAAAAAGAGATCTTTTAACTTAAAGATGGAAAATGAGACTAATAATTTGACTGTTTGGTGAAAAATTGATTTTTTTAGTCAAAATTTCAGTATTTTGTTAAAAGTTCAACTATTTTCAATTATGTTTCAATTATGTTGAAAATTCAAGTATTTTATTTAGTTGAAAATGCAACTATTTTTGTTTGATGTTTAATAATTTTTTTTAAAGTTCAATCATTTGGTGGAAAATTGACCTTTGCAGGTTTTAAATTGAGCAATTTAGTTCAAAATTTAACTATTTTTTCCAAATTAAATTGTTTTATTAAAAATTAAAATTAAATTAGTTTCAAATGCGACTACCCTGCCACATTTCAACCAATTCTAATAAAAAAAGTTCATTACGTACATAATTTAACTCGCTTGGAATACAACAAAAAATTATTGAATGTAAAAAATACCATTACATTGTTACAAAGTTGAAAAAGTAGAAACTTTGAAATATTGCCCAGGCTAAAATATTATATATATATAGTGAAGTATTATATATAATATTAATTTGCTTGATATTTTTTTGTATAAAACAATTGAATATTATATATAAAACTTCACCCTATATATAAACCTCATATAATTTTTTTTTCAAAACCTTATATCAACTTTTTTTATAACAATATTCAATTTTGATTGTTTCTCCAGGGTAATTTCCATTTTGTTAATTTTCTACTTATAAATTGAATACGCAATTGAAATTTGTTTAATTACGACCAAAAAGTTGTATTAAAATACACCAGGCCCCCGGTTTAGCATCCCGCGTTTTAATGATTCCTAGAACTGCTGGCTCAACCAGTTTCTCAGCTCGCGGTGCGAGAGACGGTCGCGACTCATGTCTCAACAGCATCAGATGCGCGGCACTAGTAGAAATTGGTCCTAGTTTTGTTTAAGTTTTTAGTCAGTTTTTACCTGCGTCCGGTTAGCACCCAACTAGGAATCTTGTCAGGTACTAATGATGAATGTAACGCTGCTTTGAGTGAGGAACTGACTAGGAAACCTATAAGGAATCTAGTTAGTTACTTACAAGGTACTTACGTAGTTTTTAATCAAATTGTTTCCATTTTAAATGAAACTAAATTCTTTTATTTTCCAAAATATAAACTGAATTCGAGATTTTCCATTCCTTGTTTGGTTGCCTGCCTTATTCAGTCCTTGGCCGCCTTATTTCATTCGGTCCCACCTTCATCCCAATCTTGAGCATGAGGGATGACGCTCGAAAACACCGTTTCGAAGTCTTTTAAGAAAGTTTTTCACCCCTTTTGTTTTTTCGAATAGTTAAAAAATCTGCAAAAATGAACAGTGAATTAATAAAAATTGGCACATTCAAAAAAATTTGATCATGTTGAAATATCTTACTCTTATTAGCATTTAATTATTAGTTCGATAATCTTTTAATAAGTTATCATTTATAAAATACTTATTATTAATCATAGACTTTGCAGTCACAAAAGGATTAAAAAGTAGCAATTAATTACCGCACTGTTCATCAATCAGCTGATCGATCGCAACGCCACAAGAACAGCTTTTCCCTAGCTTTTCCTCGCGAAAATCTTGACAGGAAAAAAAACGACCATTCCAAGCAAGGAAAATCTGTCTGAAATCAGTAAGGGTCTTTGGAAATAAAGGTGATCAGGAAACCGTTGTTAGTTTCTATCCAGGTACTGGCAAGGAAAAACTAATCTCGCATTGAATGAGGAAAATTCCCTGATTACTAGTCAAGGATTTCCTCATTCATATCTGTTCAGGAAATTATAGTTAGGTTGTAACGAGACACACTACCAAGATTCTCCAGCCTAGTTTTTTCACATTTCAGCCCTGCGAGTTCCTTTTGAGTGTTAAGGAAGGTCTAGCTCAATTTTTACGAGGGAGGTACTCACTCGCGTATATGTATTCCAATTGGAAACGGTTCATACAGCCCGAATCAATTCAATAAGTGAAATTCACTATTGTCATAGTGAAATTTTCACTAGCACTCAATTCGTGAAGAATGACTAATTCAAATAGTGAAACTGAAATTAAATGAAAGTATGACCTCACTGGCTTATTTTCGATCGAACAACTTTAAAATATACTTATAACTTAAAAGTATAACTCTAATAATGAATAGTAGCTCGCGTTATAAATTTATTTTGTAAAAATAATGTTTTAAAATATTTTTCTTTTTTTCTATTATTTCTAATAATTAATTATATTTATTTTTAAAAAACAATTTTTTCAAATGTTTGAATTTAGAAATTTTATTCTTCGAGAATTTTGCCATTCGGGATTCATACATTTCAGCAATTATTTAATTTGGGGAAATTTATTATTCGAGAATTTTTCAGTTTGGAAATTTTAAAATGTT
>JAAAKG020019594.1:0-20386 GCA_010014905.2 Druon quercuslanigerum
AAAACATAAAAACCTTTCTGAAATCTTCAGAAATATTTGAATTAGTTTTTAAATATATTTGGTAATATTTGCGAAATTATTTAAATCTATGGTAAATCATTGCAGTATTTTCAAGTGTTTTATAAATCTATCTGAAATCTTTAAAATCTTTAGGAAATTATTTTAACCTTTGTAAAATATTTTTAAACTATCTGAAATCTTTGCAAAATATTTAAAATCTGTGTGATATCTATGAAAAATATTTGAAATCTATCTAAAATCTTTGCAATATTTTTTGTTACATTTGTGAAGTTATTGAAAACTGTGGGAAATCATTAAAGGCTTTTTAAATTTTTAAAAATATAACCGAAATTTTTTTAATGTTTGGGAAATCATTGAGATATTTTTGTAATCTTTAAAATCTGCCCGAACTTTTTGAAAAATATTTGGAAGTCGTTGAATTATTTTTTAAATGTTTGGTAATATTTATGATAATAGAAAATCTTTAGGACAACATTTAAGTCTTTGTGAAGTCTTTATACAACTTTTCGGAAATCATTGAAATCTTTCAAATCTATCTGAAATCTTTTAAACCTTTGTGAAATATTTGAAATCTTTCTGAAATATTTAAAAATATTTAAAATTCTCTTGGTAAAGTGTTTCAATTTCATCTAAAATCTTTTCAATCTTTCGGAAATCATTGAAACCCTTGTGAAATATTTTTAACCTTCTGGAATCTTTGCGAAATATTGGAAATCTTTGTTAAATCCATAAAAAAACGATTAAAACCTTTCTGAAATCTTCAGAAATATTTGAATTATTGTTTAAATTTATTTGGTAATATTTGCGAAATCATTTACATCTATGGTAAATCATTGGAGTCTTTTCAAGTGTTTTATAAATCTATCTAAAATCTTTAAAATCTTGGGGAAATCATTTAAACCTTTGTAAAATATTTTGAAACTATCTGAAATTTTTAAGAAATATTAAAAATATTTGTGGTATCTATGAAAAATTATTGAAATCTGTCTAAAATCTTTAAAATATTTTTTGTTACATTTGTGAAGTTATTAAAAACTGTGGGAAATCATTAAAGGCTTTTTTAATTCTTTAAAATATAAATTAAATTTTTGAAACGTTTGGAAAATCATTGAAATGATTGTGCAATCTTTAAAATCTGCCCGAAAATATTGTGAAATATTTGTGAAATATTTGGAAGTTTTTGAATTATTTTTAAAATGGGTAGTAATATTTATGAAATTAAAAAATCTTTGGGAAATCATTTAAGTCTTTGTGAAGCCTTTATAAAACCTTTCGTAAATCATTAAAATCTTTTATATCTATCTGAAATCTTTCAAACCTTTGTGAAATATTTGAAATCTTTCTGAAATATTTAAAAATATTCAAAATTCTCTTGGTAAAGTGTTTCAATTTCATCTGAAATCTTTTCAATCTTTCGGAAATCATTGAAACCTTTGCAAAATATTGTAATCTTCTGAAATCTTTTAGTAATATTTAAAATATTTGTTAAATTCATAAAAAACGATTAAAACCTTTCTGAAATCTTCAGAAATATTTGAGTTATTTTTTAAATATATTTGGTAATATTTGCGAAATTATTTAAATCTATGGTAAATCATTGCAGTCTTTTTCAAGTGTTTTATAAATCTATCTAAAATCTTTAAAATCTTTGTGAAATCATTTAAACCTGTGTGAAATATTTTTAAACTATCTGAAATCTTTGCGAAATATTTAAAAATTTTTTGATATCTATTTGAAATCTGTGTAAAATCTTTAAAATATTTTTTGTTACATTTGTGAAGTTATTGAAAACTATGGGAAATCATTAAAGGCTTTTTTAATTCTTTAAAATATAAATTAAATTTTTTGAACGTTTGGAAAATCATTGAAACATTTGTGCGATCTTTAAAATCTGCCCGAACTTTTTGTGAAATATTTCAAAGTCGTTGAATTATTTTTTAAATTATTGTTAATATTTATGAAATTGTAAAACCTTATAAAATAATTTTAGTCTTTGTGAAGTCTTTATAAAAGATTTCGGAAATCATTGAAATCTTTTTAATCTTTGTGAAATAATTTAAATCTTTCTGAAATATTCAAAAATATATAAAATTCTCTTGGTAAAGTCTTTCAATTATATCTGAAATCTTTTAAATCTTTCTCAAATCATTGAAACCTTTGTGAAATATTGGAAATCTTTGTTAAATTCATAAAAAAACAATTAAAATCTTTCTGAAATCTTCAGAAACATTCGATATATTTTAAAAATATATTTGGTAATATTTGCGAAATTATTTAATTCTATGGTAAATCATTGGAGTATCTTTCAAGTGTTTTATAAATCAATCTAAAATCTTTAAAATCTTTGGGAAATTATGTAATCCTTTGTAAAATATTTTTAAACTATTTAAAAGCTTTGCGAAATATTTTAAATGTTTGTGTTATCTATGAAAAGTCATTGAAATCTGCCTTAAATCTTTGAAATATTTTTTGTTACATTTGTAAAGTTATTGAAAGCTGTGGAAAATCATCAAAGGCTTTTTGAATTCTTTAAAATATAACCGAAATTTTTCAAATGTTTGGGAAATTATTGAAATATTTGTGCGATTTTTAAAATCTGCCCCAAATTTTTGTGAAATATTTGGAGGTTTTTGAATTATTTTTAAAATGTTTCGTTATATTAAAATAACTAACTATAAAATAAATAATAAAACCTTTTTGAAATCATTGAAATCTTTGTAATCTATTTTAAAACTTTCAAATCTTTGTGAAATAATTGAAATCTTTCTGAAATATTTAAAAATATATAAAATTCTCTTGGTAAAGGGTTACTAAAATCTTTAAAATCTTTATGAAATCATTAAAACCTTTGTAAGATATTTTAAAACTGTCTAAAATCTTTGCGATATCTATGAAAAATCATTGAAATTTGTCTAAAATCTTTAAAATATTTTTTGGTACATTTATGAAGTTATCGAAATTTGTGGAAAATCATCAAAGGCTTTGTGAATTATTTAAAATATATCAAAACAATTTTTAATATTTGGGAAATCATTGAAAACGTTGTGAAATATTTAAAATCTGCCCGAAAATTTTGTGAATTCTTGATGAATTGTTTAGAAATCTTTAAAATATTTTTAAAGTACTTGGTAAGATTTACGAAATTATTGGAATAATTGTGCAATCTTTAAAATTTACTAGAAATTTTTGGGATATATTTGTGAAATATTTGGAAGTCTGAAATATTTTTAAAATGTTTGGTAATATTTATGAAACTCGAGAAATTTTTGTAAAATAATTGAAATATTTCTGAAATATTTGAAATTGTTTAAAATATTTTTTTGAAATATATTTTGTAATATATGTGAAATTATTGAAATCTTCGTGAAATAATTAAGGTCTTTGTGAAGTGTTTCAAATATATCTGAAATCTTTTAAATCTTTCGAAAATCATTGAAACCTTTGTGAAATATTTTTGATCTTCCGGAATCTTTGCGAAATATTAAAAATCTTTGATAAATCCATAAAAAAACTATTAAAATCTTTCTGAAATCTTCAGAAAAATTTGAAATATTTTTTAAATATATCAGGTCATAGTTGTGAAATAATTGAAATCTTTTGTAAATCATCGAAGTCTTTGAGAAGAGTTTCATAAATCTATCCAAAATCTTTAAAATCTTTGTGAAATCTATGAATAACTGAAATATTTAGGAATATTCAAAATATTTCTAAAATATGTTTGTTAATATTTATCAAAATATTGAAATCTTTGGAAAATCATTAAGACTTTTGTGAATTATTTTTTACCTATTCAAAATTTTTGTAAAATTTATTTAAAAAAAGATGAAAATCGGTCTAAAATATTTGGAAATATTTAAAATATTTTTAAAATGCTTGGTTATATTTGTGAAATTATTGCAATTTTTTAAATCTATCCAAAATCTTTTAAATCTTTGTGTAATCTTTGGAAAATATAAAAAATCTTTCTTTAAACTTTAAAATATATCTAACATGTTTGTGAAATAATTGAAGTCTTTTTGAAATCTTTTGATTCTATACGAATTTTTTTCGAAATATTTGCAAATCTATGAAATCCTTCTCAAATCATTGGAAATAATTTTGAAATATTTGGTTATATTTGATTAATTCTTGACCTATTTTGAAAAACTTTGTCAATTTTACAAAAATCTTTGCGAAATATTTCTAAATTTTTTTGAGATATTAGGTAAAATTTATGAAATTATTAAAATCTTTGTAAAATCTTTGAGAAATGATTAAAATCTACGTGAACTTTTTCAAATCTATCTAAATTCTTTGAAATCTTTGTCAAATCATTAGGAAATCATTGAAATCTTTGTTCAATCATTGTGAAATAAACAATATTTAAAATCTTTCTCTATTCTTTTAGAAATATTTTAAAAATACTTGGTAATATATGATTAATTCTTGAAATCATTCACAGAAAAAAATTAGGAATAAAATTTGTTGCAGATTATTTTTTAGATGAATAAAGTTTTATTCAGACCACTTTACGTCTTTTAAGATACGTTTTTTGTCATAGAAAACCAAAAGAAACATTAACCGATATTAGAGTAAAGTTCGTTTTTTCTGTACTGAAGTCTTTATAATGAATTTAAATCTATCCGAAATCTTTTAAAGCTATATGATATTTTTTTGAAATTATTATCAAATCATTGAAATCTTTAGGAAATAATATGTCTTTGTGAAATCTTTTGTAATAACAATTTTATACCTGTATTCCTTATTTATTGTCTATTTATTATTTATTAATTTTCAATATATAAAAAGTATAATATTATTATACTATGTACAAAATATAAACCTCTGATCAATTAGAAAAAAATGCTCAGCTCCTTTTGTTTTCATCAGAAGCGAAATTCAAGCAACTTTTATTAGAATTCTGAAGTATTTTATGCACTGGGTTTTGAGAATACACGCTAACAGTTTTTAATGACAATGAATAGAGTTTTGTGAAAATAATTTTTTTTTTGTCTTGCCTCTTTTTAAACTCTTGTTTTCCCGTACTGATCTGGCTAAAAGCCGAATTTTATAATGATTTAAAAGGATTTAGAATAAGGATATTTCTAACAATATTCGAATTTCTTTGGAGAAAAGAAACGTGGGACAAACCTAGAGTACTGTGAACTAAGTTTTTGATTACTCTAACTGTGTTTTGAAAAGGATGATCAGAAAGGAAATGTAAAATTCTGCCTGAATATGTCCCTTTCCTACACTAATTGGTAATGATATTACCAAGCTGACTTTAAATTACATCTATGTCCAAAAAACTGATTCTCTTATGGGAGCGTGCATTAATTTTAAAGGATTTTTTTTTTACTACTTTCTCCCGTCTTTTTGGCAGCATACGGATACCACGTCGGAAAAACGATTCTTCTTTTAAAGCTATCCACGATTTGACCCATCTTTTTCATCTTCGTAAGAAGTGAATCGTTGCTCAGGCAGATCATGAATTACGGATCGGAAAAGGCGGTAACCAGACGGTAGGAGATCTGGAGAATAGGGCTGATTAAACCAAATGGAGAACATGAGCTTCGATTCATGGATATTCGATTTTGGTGTTGATGTTGACGGTTGGCGGATCTTAACCAAAATTTCCTACGCTTAGGGTTATTATAGCAAATCCATTTCTTGTCACTAGTGATACTTTTCTTCGAATTGAAAAAGAATTAATGCTACAGAAACTATGCTATTTACGCTTCGGTAAAAAGAGATCTAATGAAAACTAAGGCTACATGACGTGGCTTTAACATGCATATAGTAACGATATGCCTCGATGCGATACAGTACAAGTAAGGCCATATCTTCGAAATCTCTCAAAATTAATGCACGCTCCCACTAATTTTTTCTATTTCATGGGTTAATTTAAGTTTTAGGTAAAAACTGTTTAAAGCATCGACAGCCATGTGCAACCTTGCTAGAGGAACACAAAATAGGGTATCATCTACATACCATAAATGAAAAGGCAAAGCAAAGTCGAACTTCTTGAAAGCAAAGGCCTCCAAATCTTCCATAACTATTTCCGGTAAAATCGGAGAAATTAATGAAACCAATCGGAGTACCAAACTTTTGCCGCTAAAAATATAAATTAAATTTAAAGTAAGTTGAGTCCATAATAAAAACTCTTCCTTTGATAAAAGCTTCTTGACATAATCGAGCAGGTGTTTTAATATTGTTCCATCTATTTAAAATTGCCTCTTCAACTAATTAAAGAGGTATACTCGGAAAAATAGCAAAAACATTCAGAGAAATCATTACATAGACACCCGGAACCGTTTTTCGAATAAAATTTTGTTTGAAATTCTCAGCTATTTTAAATATTGTATTTTAAAGTCGTTATAGAATCTTTAAAAATAAAATTGAAGATCTGTTATAAAAATTTAGTGGGAGTATTAATACTTGAAATAACTATTATCAAAGGATAGTCATCTTTGTAAATCTTTCTCAAACTATAACATCTGGCAAGAACTGTCTTTAGTATTAATGTTAGTCCATCTTATATATTTTCCTAAAATTCCTCTCTTTCACCAATTCCTAAGCATCTTAAAAGTGTCTCTTTTTTTATTTATTTTAACGAATTTTTATTCAATAAATCAAAATTTTCATGATTGGAGAGTAAATCCTCCATATCCCTAACATAACCTGATTTTTGCATACAAAAAGTAATATTGCCTTTATCAGCATTTATGCAATTTATATCAGGTCTGCTTTTAAAAAAAAAACTTTTCGTTATCATGAAACCTTTTGAATATTTAATATGAATATGACTAATGTACAAACAATATTTCAACAACAAAACTCTTTGACAAATGTAAGACCTTGCTTCGGAAATCTTGCTCATCTAATATCGGAATTTTGTGTACATTTGATTCAACATCTTTGACTACTTCCATCATTTGTTTTGACCCAATTTCTTATCACACGGTTACTAAAGCCTTGACCTAGTCTGATAATATCTGTAACTGAATCAGGAATTTGACTGTCTGTCAAATTTACAAACCAAGGATCCTTATCTCCTTCTTCAAAAGTACTGTGCAAATTTAAATTTTACTTTTGAATATTAGTTCGCTGATCAATCAAAATAGAAAGTTTTCTCTCATGTTTTTCATCATTGATAAAATTTTTTGAGTGAGGCAAATCTGATGTTTCAAAAGATCAATAATTTCATCTTGTTGTAAGCATAGTTGTAGACATACTTCTAACTCACTTCTGATTCTGGAAATTTTTTACTTCGAAAATTGAACATTATTTAAAACATCTTTGATCAGTAAATTTAGTAGAGGGAGTTTAAAATTATTTAAAGTAGTTTTAATTTATTTGTTGCAAATATTACTCTAAAACCCAAAATCTTAAAATTTTTTATCCCAGTAAAAATATTTTTCAAGGTACAATATCATTTCTTCGACACTTAATTAAGCACTTGTCTTAAAGAATACTGCCTCTTAATCTGATTGAAAAACATAATGTTAAAAGAAGAGGGTCGGGGATGGAAGTGACCTCCAGTCCAAGTCAGCTAAATTAAAATTTAAGAAATTTGAATTAGATTTGAATCAAATTTAAAAGCCTATTTAACGAGTCAGCCGAAACACCAATTGTGTCAGGTAAGTGTGAGGCTGATTATATTTGAGCTTCAACTCTGTAATAGCTTCCTAGTGGAGTGCCGAAATTTTATGGTTAACGTCACTATCCTAGAGTGTCAAATTAATCCTTTTTTTCTAACTCTATAAAGATTTGTTATTATTATTATTATTAATATTATCCCAGGAGTGTCAGTTTGATTATCTTAGAGTGTTAACTTAATAATACCAGAGAATAAAACTACTACACTTAATTAAAAGTCTAAATTAACAATTGCATTCAGTGAAAGATAATTTTTTAATATGAGATGAACCATAGTATACTGAACTTCAATTAACCTTAAGAATCAGACGACATGTTTAATTTCCTTAGGATAATGAGAGTGGATTCGGGGAAGCACTTGTGGAAAGATACGACTAGGAGTGCCGGAAGGCGACGCCCGGTTTTCTCTCGTAGGAGGAAAGGCTGAGAAGAGCCCAGACTTATCGTAACATTATGCTCTAAGAAAAATGTACCTTTATTTATTTAAAAAAATGTTTAAATATATTTTTAAAAATGTCGAAAATGCTAGGCTATAGATATATGTGCATCAATAAAACTGAAGAACACATTGAAAACTGTTGTACTCGTAATTTTTATAATCTATCTTATCTCGTAATTTTATAAATTTATAAATTTTATAAATTTCTTTATAAATCCTATGTATCAAATAAATATAGTGAAATACATGAGCATCAATGACATGCCTAAAATCCCTAGAAATCCTTAAAAATACATACAGCTTTGGAATTTTATTTTTTTATGAAGTTCTTTAGAAATCGACTCGAATTCCTTTAATTAATTTAAAATAATTGGTATTCTGTATACTTTATTAAATATCTTCAAAAATTTCGTAAATTCTACGAAATACTTTGAAATCCCATCAAAATTTCGAAGTCACTTTAAAGACCTTCAAATTTTTTTTTAATATGCCGTAAAATCCTTGCAATCCTTTGAATAAATTTTTATGTTTTCAACTTCATATCTGTTGACTGGGATTTCTTTTGAAATAGTACAATCCTAACGATTTAAATTTGAAAGTAAACTATTTTTAGTGTTAAAATTAATAATTTTTTAAGTTTGAACGTTGTCAATTTAATATTTTTCACTTTAGAATATGATCAAATAAAATTCCGGATTGCAACCCCTTACATTTTGTGATAATAAATTTTTGTCTGATAATCAATCTAAAATAGATTAAAAATATTAAGAAAATACGAGTGAAAATATGAATTGGTACATTTTTTTATAATTAAATTGAAAATTATTCGATTTAGAAAATTTGAAAATAAAAATAAAAAATATTCCCTGTAGTTATTGCTTCATTCTAACACCAATATATTGATTAATCTGCTTTACTTAATTTATTTAACATTGCTATAACCATTGCCAATTTTGTAAAGTCCTAAATTATGTTTTTTTTATTTCTTCTAATTAATTTGTTTTGAATGAGACATCAAAAGATACTTTTTTCAAAAAGTACCCGATTGCTTCTTTTGCCTAAAAAAATCCGTAATAATTAGTCCAAAGATTTAATGTACAAGTTTTGTTCTACAAAAGAGAATTAACATTTAAAACTTTTTATATTTTTAAATTAATTAATAAAGAAACTTGGATTTCAAAAGTCAGAAATAATCAGAAATTAAAAAACGAGTTAAAAATTGAAAGCCGTAGATTTTAAATAATTTACTGCAACTTTTTTAATTGTGGCCTGTAGAAGCTGGAAAAGGGCTTAAATTTAAAAATCAGAATTCTAATGCCTTAAATTGATCCAAAATCAAATTTGTCTAGATATTTCTGGGAAATATTTTAATTTTGATTAAACCGAATTTATGCTTTCATACAAATTTATGCAACATTTTAAAATATTTTGCAAAAAAGTTCTAGAAGGTCAAAAGACAATAATAATACCGACTTTTGGAAGTTAATCTATTATTTCAATGGGTAATTCTTAAACACGTTTCAAACAATTACAAAAATCAATACTCTAGATAGAAAAATTTAGAATTTTATAAAGATATTATCAGGCGAAACTTACAACATTTAAATAAACGTATGCCGTTTTTTTTATATTTTTTTAATATCTTTTTCAAAATCTTCTATCAATCTTTACATTTTTTTACAGAAAAAAAGAAAATACATAGTATCTTTTTTTAGAGGTTTTATTTATAAGAACATGTTACTGAAACCCTGATAGTTTCGATCGGGTGTGGGGAGTTGAAAGAGGAGGGGGGGGGGGGGGGGGAAAATTGAGGAAAATTTGGAAGAGGAATAATGAGGGGAAGTGATTGGAAGCGAAAATGGGGATGGACAGGGGAAATGAGGGGAGTTGGGGAAGAGGAGATTAAATAAGAGTAATGGAAGAGAAGTTAGGGATAGGGATAAAGAGTGAAGATACAAAATAAAAAAAAAAACATTTTTTAAAATAGAATGAAAGAAAAAATCTTCTAAAATAAGTCTTATAATTTTAGAATCGTACTTAAAAAAGTAAACTGAATAATCTTCAAAGTTTTGAAACATTTAAGACATTTAGAAGTTAAAGAATCTGTAGTACAACATCATCACCAAGGAACAAAAAAAATAATACAATAAAATAAAATTAGGAAATTAAATATGGACTGAATACTTTGAAGGAATTTTTCGTAAGATTAAACCCTTTTCCAGCTGTTCTTAAGTTACTATTTTTGAAATTATTCATTTGAAAATATATGAAGAAAAATAAAAATGTTTCATAAAGAGAGAATAAAAAACAAATCTTGTAAAACTTCAAAAGTTAAGAAATCTTTAAATCAAAAACTATATATATAGATTCTTTTTCTTTTGATTCTCCTTGGCTATGATGTTTTTGTCAGCTGATGACGAAAACTTGATAACGAACATGGTTTGCTTCTCGAAGTCAAGGAGAACTAAGATTACATATATTGCATAGAAATTCACTTAATATTTAAATAGAAGTCTTAATAGGCTATGAAACCCTTCCTTGAATATTTTGTAGGCACTGAATTTACTGTAACAGTTCTAATGAATTATTCTTCCTTATTAATTTTTTTAACTATGAAAATTTGTATGCAATCATGTTTCTGCTTCAAGACTTTTTTTTAAACGAAATAATTTTCTAGCCGAGTATAAAGAAGGTTAAAGAGATAAGAAGGGTTTGAAATCTTTGGTAAATATTTGAAACTTGAAGAAACTTGATGAGAAGAGTTACAGAAAAGAGGAGAGGGAGGGCAGTCTTGATTTAAGAGCAGTTAGAAATTAGTAGGGGCTACTGATTAGGGGAGCGGGAGTCAGTGGGAGAAAATTGAGGAGAAATGGGTAAGTGGAAGGGTAAATAATGGACGGGAACTGGACGTTATGGAAAGGTAGTTGAGAATAAGGATGTTGATTGAGGCGGAGGTTAAGGTTGTGGAAAATTATGAGACGAATTTATGGGAATGGTAGGGTGAGTATTAGTGGAGGCAGGATGGCAAATAACAGAGAATTAGGGTAAAGAGTGGTGGAAAGTTACTTAGGAATGGAGAAGGGGGATATTTATTTGGGTGGGATATTTGAATGGGAGAGATGTTTATTTGGGAGGGATGTTTATTTGGAAGAGATGTTTTATTTTTGAGGGTTGTTGCTGACCCTTAAAACTATTTTATATAAATATAATACTGTATTTAAAAGTCTATACAAAACACTCTCTTGTAGATGTGTGCCGCCTACTTGAACTTATTTTTATTCAATTATCCACACATCGCAAAATATAAAAAAGTCAAAAGTAATTTTGTTCGGAAATGACTATTCAAGAATATGATTTTGAATTCCTCACCACTCATAATGTATTTGAAAATGTACTTCGGGGTGCCCTTCCCTTAATGTCAAGGGATTAACTCTTTGTCATCTGGTGAGACTTTTTTGATAATTTCTTGTAATCCCTTATAAGCATGTGGTTAGCCAACCTTGAAATTGACTACATGCTCTTGTTGCTCATCTAATCCCTTGTAATTCCTCATGATTACTTACAGTATTACGTCCTTAATTATTCTTTAAGCCCTTTGTTTTTCTTGTGATATGCAATCAGAGAAAGACATATTTTACCTCCTAATTTATTAAGTTTATATGTCTTATTTAAAATTTACTCTAGTCTTTTTTGATGCACGAAAATTATTTTAATACTAAAATTAAGATTGCTTTTATTTTTTGGTACTTTTTTTATCATGCTAAATTTATTCCTATATCTAAAAAAAGTGTTTTAATGATACGTCACGGAAATCTTGCGATCATCGTTGTTAAAAACTTAATTAGCTTTGAAGTAGTTAAATTTATTTTGAAAATTAAATCTTATAGAAATCTCTTTTAAGAAAAAAAATTGAACAAATTATCTAACAATTGATTGTAAATTTTATATGTTTTCTGTTAGTGCTTTTCATTAAAAATTATTATTTTTAAAAAGAAGTTAAATTTTTAGTGAAATGCATTCAACGGGATATGTCTATTTTGAAACAATTTTAGATAATGTTATTTAGCGTTCTGTCATTAATTGGTTCTTTTAAAAGAAAATAATTAGATTTTAAATAAAATTTACAATGTTTCCATAAAAATAATTTTTAAAAATAAGGAATCCCTTTAAATATTTCCACGAACCTTAAAAAAATTTTCTTATTATCTTGAATCCTTTTAAAATTTTAAAAAGAACTTTAGAATTTTTCTTTTGAAATCCTTAAAAATCTAAGTTTTGTTTTAAACTTTTAGAAATTTAAAAACAAATTTAAAGATTTCTAAATATGTTTCAAAATAATTCGATTTTTATTTAATTTTAAAAAGATTCTACGAAATTTCGTTCTAATTTTTCAGATACTTTTATGGTTATTTTGGAAATCGTTTAAAATTTTTTTTACAATATTTTTTTTATACTCTCAAGACAAATGTTGTCAAATAAAAAATCACTTAAAATTTTCAATAAAATTTTGATTTTTTTGTATTCTCTTCAACAATCAGGTTCTAATTGTTTTAAAATCTTTTGAAAACCCCTTTTAAAACTTGTAGTTATCCTCTAAAGATATTTAAGTTTTTTCTAAAATTTTGTAATCTTGCCAAATTTTTAAATTTTACTTTGAGATCTTTTACAGTTCTTTCTGAAATTTTAGGAAATTATTTTTAAAAAATTTTAATCTCTTCTAATATGTTCGTATAATCAATAAAGAAAATATCCTAAAATCTTTAAAAAAATTTATTATCCTAATACCTTCAAAAACATTCAAAAGTCTTCAAAAAACATAAAAAGCTTTAAAATTCTATTTTAAAATGTGATTGAAAATTTTATACGTTTTCTGTTAGTGCTTTTCATTAAAAATTATTATTTTTAAAAATAAGTTAAATTTTTAGGAAAATGTCATCAACAGAATATGTCCATTTTTCAACAATTTTAGGTTGTTATTTAGCATTCTATGTCATTAATCGGTTCTTTTAAAAGAAAATAAGTAGATTTTAAATAAAATTTACAATGTTCCTGTAAAATTAATTTAAAAAAATAAAAAATCCTTTTAAATATTCCCAGGAATCTTAACAAAATTCTCTTATTATCTTAAATCCTTTTAAAATTTTTAAAAGAATTTCAGAAATTTTGTTTTAAAATCCTTAAAAATCTGAATTTCGTTTTAAACTTTTAGAAATGTAAAAAAAGTTTTTTAAAGATTTCTAAATAGGTTTCAAAATAATCTGATTTTCATTTAATTATAAAAATGTTCTACTAAATTTCGTTCTAATTTTCCAGATACTTTTATAATTATTTTGGAAATCGTTTGAAATGTTTTAAAATATTTTTTATTATTTTCTCAAGACAAATGTTATTAAATAAAAAATTACTTGAAATTTTCATTAAAATCTTGATTTTTTTGTATTCTCTTCAACAATGAGGTTTTAATTGTTTTTAAATATTTTTAAAAAATACAATTTTTTTAATAAAACTTATTTTTGTTTCCTTTTAAAACTTCTAGTTATCCTCTAAAGTTTTTTTGAGATTTTTCAAAAATTTTGTGATCTTTCAAAATCTAAAAATTTTATTTTTAGATCTTCTACATTCCTTTTTGAAATTTTAGGAAATTATTTAAAATCTTTTTAAATCTCTTTTAAAATATGTTCGTAAAATCATTAAAGAAAAAATCTTTGAATCTTAAAAAAATTAATTATCCCAATTCCTTCAAAAACATTCAAAAATGTTCAAAAAACTTAAAAAGCTTTAAAGTTCTATTTTAAAATGTTCAAAAAGCTACCGTTTTTCGACATTTTTATAGAAATCTTTGGAACTTTATTGATACATTCTCAAATTTTCTTTAAAAACTAATTTTTCAAAGCAAAAAGTCATTTCAAACTTCTTAAAACGTTTCGATTTTTTTCGAAATCTTTCATTTATATTTTATTTTGAATTTAAAAAAATTTTAAACTTTTTAACTACTTTAAAAGTACTTAAGCCTTCTATTTATATATTTCAATTATTCGAATTTTCCTCAAATTAAAGTTTCATCCAATATTTTCGATATAATTGGATAGGAATTAAGTTCCGAAACTATTTTTAGTAAATTTCTAAAGTGACTTTACCCTTTTCATACGTATGTCAACAGCAGAACTTTTTTTTTTAATTAGACAAGAAATGCCAAGCTCGAAGGAGCATTCTAATGATAAAAAATACGCCTGAATAATAAGTGTCAGTTATGTCAACACCCTTGTACTCGAAAGATTTTTCTGTGAGACTAAGACCGTCGTTGGTGCCTCGCAAGCAAGGAGGAAATGTTTTCAACTGAGGCTGGGGGCGTTCGTAAAAACGAGAAATTTTTACTTCAGCCTCTAACGAGTTCGCTTTGAGCCAGACGTCGCCAGAGGATGCCTGCGAAGAAGGAAAAAGTTGGGCTCGGAACGGAGAATCGAGTTTGGGGAATGGGGGTTGAAACCCACCCTTCTCAACTAAAGCGGGAGATGGTTTCAGTGATCCGGTGATTGACAGCTGAGCCCCACTCGAGAACCAACATTGCCATCCTAAAATGGCGACGAAAGATGGTGTATTTTTAATTACTCAACTCAAAAGGAGTAACTTATTTTTACATAATTATTAATAAAAAGATGAAAGAAGCTTAAAATAAATACAATAAATTAATAAGCAATTAAGTTTGTGCTAGATTGGATTGTTCTTTGGGTATACATAGCATGGATTTCAATGATATTAACAGAAATTGGGGAAATGGTATTGATGTTATTGGAAGACCAGTAAAAAATATAAAAGAATTTTATACAATTAGTAAAAAACTTAGATCTACGATATTGCAAAAAGAATTTTTGATAAAATGTAAAATTCATGGAGTGTTTCCTAAAAAGATATTTAACATCAACAAAAGAATTTGTTTTGAATTCAAAAATAAAAGAAATAAAGTAAAATTAGATATAAATACAGAAAAATTAAAAAAATCTCTCTTAAATTTCACTATTAAAGATTGCTTTTCACAAATCCAATTTTTAAATAGTACTATAAAAGAAATAAGACGAAAATTAATCCACCAAGTACCTGCTTTTATTATCAAAGAATGTTTTGAAAAAGAAATCAAACTTAATCACAAAGCCATTAATGATAATAAGAAACATAATACAAAAATTTTATGTATTCTTAAAGAACAAGGAGATGTTCAAAAGTTGTCTCTGAATATTCACTTTAATCTTTTTTATGATCAACCTTAGGTGATAGTTTTAGTAGCAAATTTGGCGAAAAAATAGTGTCAGTTACTTGAAATCATTAAAGATATTGAATCTAATATCAGTAAAATTCCTGACAATAAAGTAGATGAATTTAGATCAATGATTTTGGGCTTATTTAACGATTTTTTAAATAATAATATTCCAAATACAATACTAGAAAAAGAATTGAATGAAGCTTTAAGCGAAACCAAAATTTTTCTGAAAAATTATCCAGAATTAATGATTACGAAATCAGATAAAGGTTCGATTACAATAGCTATTCATAAAGATATGTATATTCAAAAAGTGTTACAATTTTTTAATGATGAAGATAGTTTTCAAATAATTCCAAATAATCCAACTCAAATGCTTCAAAAAGGGACATTTAAAATCCTAAATAGTATGAGAACTAAAAAATTTTTATGGAATAATATTACGGCGTGTGATATTGAAACAACGAGTACTCATATTTCACTAGCTTATGGCCTTCTTAAAACACATAAAACTGATTATCGATTACGACCAGTTATTTCAACAATAGGCTCTCCAACTAGAAAATTAGAACAGTTATTAAACAATATTATTAAAAAATCTATTAAAACTTCTAAAAACTCGATAAAAAATAGTTATGCTTATTTAAAACTAATTAAAAATGTAATAAAACCTGTCGATCATATTTTTGTATTCTTTTATGTAATAGCAATGTTCCCAAATATACCATATGAAAGAGTTGAAAAGGCTATAATTAAACGTTGGAACTGATTAAAATTAACACAAAAATTTCCAAAAAGCAATTTCTAGATGCTATTAAATATGTTTTTTATTCTATCTATTTCAAATTTAACAATAATTTCTATAAATAAAAGTTTGGAACTCCCGTAGGGTCTGTTTTGTCTCCAATTTTAGTTGAAATTGTTATGGAAGATTTAGAAAATGAAGTTTTTGATAAAATTGATTTTAATATTCATTTTTATGCCAGATGTGTTGATGACTCGGCACTTAGTGTTCATAAGAATAAAGTAGAGACTCTCTTAAATATGTTTAATAGCATACACCCAAGATTACAATTCACAGTTTAAATTGAAACAGAAGGAAAATTACATTTTCTTGATATGACCTTAATTAAAACCGATGAAAGACAGATAATCACAGATTGGCATAGGAAAACTATTTGTTCAGGAAGAACACTTAGTTTTCTTTCCAATCATTCTATTCAAAATAAGATAGGAGTTGTTAAAAACTTAATTGATAGATATCTCAAGTTATCACATCCAATTTTTCATGAAAAAAATATAGAAATATGTAAATAAATTTTGTTTCTTAACCATTATCCTTTTGATTTTATTGTAAAAAATGTGCATAACAGGATAAATTATATTAAAAACATTAATAACAAACAAATTACGAGAAAGAATGAAGAATGTAATACTTTCAACACTATTGTTATTCCATTTTTTGGAAAAATCTCAAAAATCCTTAAATAAATGTTAGGTAGATTAGGTTTACATACCATACATAGAATTCCTTTTAAAAATAATACGATAGTTAAATTAGGAAAAGATAAATATGACACGCTAGATAAGAGGGGAGTAATATATAAGATTAATTGCTAAAACTGTAATGCTGTGTATATAGGGCAAACACGAAGGACACTTAGACTTAGGAAAGAGGAACATGAAAAAAACTTTAATAGAAGTCCTACATATTACTCTGTTCTCTCAAAACATAAAATTACACATAATCATGACTTCAATTGGAACGATAATAAGATCTTTTATCAGGAAAGAAATAAAAAAGAGGGAATTTATGGAGATGTTATTTATAAAGAGAGAAGGGGATAAAGCCATTGATTTGAAAAGTATGGGATCGAGTCATTAATCGGAAATAAATAATTTACTGTTAAGTTTTAAATTAAAAAATTAACTAAGTTTTTTTGCATAATCATTTCTCAATAAACATATAGACCATATTAGAATTAATCATTTTTCTAAGAATATCCATTGAAATAATTTATTTTTAGGGTAAATCATCTTTTTGTTTTATACCTTAGTTTATCCAATAAATTACTCCCTGATGAGGAGGTCTAAATTGGCCTCGAAACATGTAGGTCCCCAAGTAGTAGGTTGGTTTTTATGATTGACAATTTCCCTTTTTCTCCCTCTTTTTTCTTTTCTATTGATATTTATGTCTCGAATGAGCCGAAAAGAGAGATAGTTTGGAAATCTATTTTTTAAATAATAGAATTTTTTAATTTTTTTAGGCCTAAAATTATTCTTGAAAAATTGATTATTTCCAATCTCAAAATATAAAAAATGAGTATAATTTGGTTGATTCTAAACCAATGCATTTACATTATTATATTATCAATAACATTTAAAATAAATAATCCAAACATTTCTAAACATTTCTAGCATTCTCTCTTTAAAATTTTGTATTTTGAGATTGGAAAATAATCAGTTTTTTCAAGAATAACTTTATGCAAAGGAACATGAAAAAGATTCAATCATTAAAAAATAGATTTCCAAACTATCTCACTTTCTATTGATAATATAATAATCTAAATGCATTGGTTTAGAATCAACCAAAAAAACATACGATCTGGGCACTATGATCTTTTTTTCTCAATATTCATCATTTTACATATTTTCAGACTCACATGTGTGTATGTATATTTATTATATTGCTATAATATAATATATTCAAGATGTCATCCTAGATACTTTTTTGAAAAAGAAAGTTACTCATGTGATGAACACTTTTTTACAATTTGTAATGCAAAACAACCATAAAACTTATCAAAAATAAGGTTACTATACCCTCATTACTTTTAAGCGAAAGTTTTCTGAGCATAAATGCCATATATTAGAAATATGTTAATTTTCTTATTATGTACCATTGAGTACCATTATAATTTTATCAATATTCATCATTTTATATTTTCTTAAGCTTGACTATATATGTATCTTTATTATATTACTATAATATAATATTTTTTTAAGATGTCATCCTAAATACTTATTCAAAGAATAAGGTCTCTAATGAGATAAACACATTTATATAATGTTAAATGTACAATCACCACAAAACTTATGCAAAATAAGTTCACTATACCCTCATTACTTTTAACTAAAAGTTATCAGAGGATGAATGCCATATATTAAAAATATGTGCATTTTCTTATTATGTACAATTGAGTACCTTCACATTTTTATCATTATATCATTAATTTATCTCAATGACTTTTTTCAATAAAAAAAAATTACCGGAATTATAGCAGTTTCAAAATAAATAAAAAAACGAAAATGAACATTTTAAGCCAAACAACGCACGATATCAAAAAAAGTTAAGAGGGGAAAACATTGGTTTTTGAAAGCCGTAGAAGATTATCATAATAAATTTTTGAACTTTTTCGAAAAATCAGAAATTCAAATTTTGATCCCGGAAAAAATAAGGAAAAATAAAATATTCCATTTTGCGGTCAAACTATGCAAGATACGAAAAAAGATGTAGAGACAAAAATTGTACAGCCAAAAAATATCTACGAATTTGTTATAAATCACTTTTTGATAGGAAGTGAGTTTTTGTTTTATTCTTAAAAAAGCAATTAAACAGAAGTTGCCCACCCGAAAAGTAGCTACAAATTTGTAACTTGTCATTTTTTTGGTTTTACATGTGGTTTTCAATTTAATAATAAAAAATAACATCAAAAATAATAAAATCAAATGTTTGGAAAAACGAAAAAAGATAAAATAGAAGGTTTATTAGGACGTATATTCCAAAACCGAACCAAGTAATACGAGATAAAAAAATATAGTCAGAAAACATATCTCTGCTTTTTAAAAAACCTACAAAATTTCCTTCAATGAGTTTTTAAATAGAACTATAATTTCTTTTAAATTCTCGAAAAAACTATCGATATCTCAACAATTAAAATTTCAAGCCCATGACAAGAAATACGAAAAAAAGTAATTAGCATACAAAAATTTGCGACTTATTTCCGAGTCTCCAAAAAGACTTCCCTCTTATTTATATTATCCAATTTAAGACATTAAAACTAAACAATTCATGCTTTTAAATATTAAAATCGAACTTTCTAAATTAAGGAATCTAAGGCGCAACCATTCTAAAAAATTTCAAAACATAGAAATTGAAAAATTATGAGATAATATATTCAAAAATAAATATAATATTAAAAAAAACATTCTAAATTTTACAATTTTCAGTTAGGTTTTAAAAAGTTTTCAAATTAAACATTTCCAAAACAAACTTACATCACTTTACATGTGTACAATATTGAAGATTAAATTTTGGAATTGTCTAATTTATACATTTTTAACATACAAGTAGAATTATTTAATTTCAACAAAATTAATAATGTAATTATTTTGCTACCAAACATTATTTCAGTTCTAAGTGCAATGGTTTTCAATTTTAGAAAATCTGTTCTCCAAATTTAAATGTTAATCCATGTGATTTTGAATTTTCAGTTATTAAAAGGCAGCGACTATCAGAGGAAGAAACATGTCTCAAATTTCCTTAGAGGATCTCTTAAGTTTACCATCAATTCTTCACAAAATTTAAACAATTAAATACTTTCTTCACGTTTTTTTTTTGCAAAAAATTACTATTGTTTGTCTGGTGCAATATTTATCAACATTCTAAAGCAATCTTTTAGTGGACTACTTAACACTGTCAACTTCACGAAAAAAAAAGAATTTCATTGACCTTTTTTGTGGAATAAGGTATTTTATATTGTGACATCAAATGACAAAATACTATTACCTCTAACACTAATTTTTTTATAACATAGAAAAAATTATTTTTTAACATGAGTCTATTTGGATATTATTTTTAATTTTTCAATAGATATTTACTTAAATAATTAAAGCAGGTTTGAGCGCACCTATAAAACGCATATTTGTTGCATCTCGCGCTACGTACTCAGGCTTTCTACTTCCCCCACATTTGTGCATAAACTTTTGAAAATTAAAGGTCAAACCCTCGACAACTGTAATTTAGAGATTAT